>VDFB02289737.1:0-143118 GCA_007258455.2 Sequoia sempervirens | reverse complement strand
CTTCATCATGATTATTTAATACAATTGTGTATTTTGCTATTATATATATATATATATATATATAATAAATACATATAAATATAGATGATATGTATGTTCATGCAAAGGTGAGTATTGTCAATCAATTAGGGATAATTATATATTAGATCTTTATATAGAATAATATTTACTATATACGATTATGTAATAATGATGCTTGCAGCAATTGTTGTGTCTTAACGAGCTATCTTGACATTACCTTGAAGAATAGACTTCGGGCTCAAACTCCCTTTCGCTAACACTCAATAGGGAGAGGATGGTTGTGGAGGGAAAGGTTGGTAAGTCGATCCCATGTTGATGTCCCAAGATGGTAATAAGACTTGAGGGAATGCACTTGGAGATTGGTCACGCGCCCTTTGCACTGCAAGGCATCCCTCCTCCATTGAGGTTAGGAAAGAAGAGCTAAGGAAAAGACCTATTTCGATCAAGAGTAATAAGTCATATCAGTTTATGATGTGTTTATGCACTAGCTGATAATGCATCTGCCTTATCCTTAAAATGTTCAATCTAGAATTGTGCATGTGCAAAATTAGGTGGTGGTAAATAAATTTCTTGACTTTAACTTGTGCATTTTATGTCTCTAATAAGGGGACATTACAAATTCTAAAGTCATTCTTTTAAGATAAAGTTAAGTTAAATAATAAAGTTTCTTAATATATAATTAGGAATGTATGAGGGCTATGTGGCTTATAAGCTTAAGAGGGGGTTGGGTTAAATATATTAATTTAAGATGGAAAGAAACCAAAAAAAAAAAACTGAGTATTAATAATACTCTTTTAAAAAAGAGAGGGGGTTTTTTTTATTTATTTATGTTTATTCTTTAAGTTTTTTTTTTTAATAAATCATGGATAGGTATAAATAAATATATATATATTCATATATAGTGCTAAATATTCATATAATTAATTATAAACAGAAAATAAAATAAATAAAAAGTTTAAAATATAATTAAATAAATAAATACATTATATATAGATAAGAGATTTTATTTTGGAGGTATTCCTATATTAATATTAAGAGAAGTAGTAATATATTAATGTTATCATAGTCATGGGAGAAGTTAATATAAATGTTGATGTGAAACCATATATAACTGAGTCAATAGAATTGTTTGTTCATCAACCAAGGGTGCACACGAGGGATTCCACACACACTCGTCCCAGTACTCTTCCACATCCCACTCTCGGCGACGTGTTGATGATGACATTGCACAAGCAATTCGTTCCTCAATGCATGTAGTATACAACCATGCAAATGCATGGTTATTGATTGTTAGTGTTTTATGATTTTTTTTAAAACAAATTGATAGTTGTTTTTACCTTTGTGCAATATTTTTTCTTCTTCACTAATCTGCCTTTCATAATAATGGTACAAATCAACAACATTGAAAATAGGTGAAATGTCTACACCCTTGGGAAGTTCAATCTCATAAGCATTTGATGTAAACTTCCTTAAGAATTACATGGCCCAATCTTCATTGACTTGAGAAAGCCTTTCCTTCCTCAAATGAGCTAACACCAAGTCTCCAATTTGAAATTCTTGTTCCCTTCTCTTAAGATCAACGTGCTCCTTATGTTTTTCTTAATTATGTTTTCCTAAAAGTAATTCTTTAACTTATTGGTGTAACTCATGTATGTATTTAACGAAATCCTATACAACACTTTTTCTATCCAAATTAACAATGTCTCTCAAAGTATCTACCGCTCTTGGGCTATGTTCACAGCTTGGAAAAGGGTTTTGTAGTACCTAAATGAACTCCCATTATAACATGAAGTCTCAATTGGTGGTTGATTCCCAATCAATGGCATAGCCCTTATGAAAGGCTCATTCATATACTCTCCTCCTTGGTCAACCGACTCTTCTTCTTCTTCTTCATTTTCACTTACATTTTCAACAAGTACACCACTTCTTTGTGTTGTTTCAAATTGTTCTAATCTTGCTGCTATTGCTCTTAACATTTTTGCCACTTAGCATTTCTGTGATTCTCCTTAGACATCTGCAATCCTTAAGAAATCCTAATGAGCTTAACCAGCTCTATTATCACTTAATGCAGTCACAATCACAATGCCCAGTGAAAGGGTGCTCGGGACTTGCAGCTCCAGACACAAACAGTCAATTCATAGGTCACAACATAGAATAATAATAATTCAATTTAAATAACTTATTCAATTTGTGAAGGTATGGTCCTCACACATGACTGTGTATAACAACAGTTCAGAATTTGAGAAATTACACTGTTTTAGAATTTAATAACTCCTTCGGCATGTAGCACATTCACAAGATAGCGTAAATCAACTCAGAAAATACTTATGGTTACTAACTGTCAGTGTAGTCCCATGAAGATCTTCAACACAAACTTGGATTTCGTATCTTCTATGGCCTCTTCATGTATCCCCTTTCTTTCTTGACCTATATGCCTTTTGATCTTTGTATATATAATGAGCTAGGATAAATAAGAGGGGTGCAGCTCAACAAAGTATATGTTGCCTACAAATGCAGTCGCCTAGTTATGTGACTATCACCAGCAGCAATACGGATTTATTTAGGTTTTCATGGGCAAGTGGAATAGGGATCTGCCAAAAAATTGATGTGGTTAATGCCTGACAGCAATGACAGTGATTAATATAACCCTCACGACCAACTAAAGTGATTTGATAATGTTGGAGGAGGTTACTGATGGGTCCCAATGTGAAGGAAATGATTTCAGAGTTATCAACAAGGATGAGGTGGTGTCATGTCCCTTTTCCTATAATAATATATTTTGTCATCTAAAATCCCATTTCCTATCACCAACACTCCTCTTTATGCAAATTTGTTTCTGTACGAGCACTTCCCCTTAATCAGATATGCATTGCTTAAGATCCTCAAAATTTATAAATATGGAGGCATGGCATATTTTCTAAATCAGTGTAAGTCATTGGAGTTGTAGGGTGTCAGGGGTTTGAGAGTCCAACACCAGGGATGCAGGGAAATCACCCTCGCGACCGAGTGTAGTCCTATCTTGGGGCTCGCACCAGTGTTCCAATAAGGTGAATGCGCTAGGGAGTGGAACTCATACTATGGAGCGCAATTTGGATTCAACAAAGGAGTTCGAGCTAAGTCGGACACCCTGGGGGTGGACACAGTCCTAAAAGTGGACTCATCGGAGGTCACAACTAAGTGAGTACAAGACAAGACACAAATTGGGGACCTAGGTCGAGCTAATCGGATCCCCAGCGTAGTGCATGACTTAAGGAGGAAATTGGGGGCTTCGCCCATTCCTTAGTGTCATCCTACCACCTGCTGGGATTCGTACTAATAGCTTATATAGGGGAGCATAGACATCCCCGACGTAGTTGAAATCACTACACCCAGATTATCGCCAACAAGCCCTCAAAGCAAAGGTTCATACTGCATTAAATGCTCCTAGTGCAGAGAGTTCCAAAAAGTGCATAAGCAAGCACCGTGTTGAGGTCAGCCTCATCCCTACAAGAGGGACTAGGGCTATGGACAGGGTAAGCCATTGTGTAGCTCGATCGGGAGAATGCGACACTCCTCCTAGAAGATCAACAGAGATTAGCATTAGCAACAAGTTCTAGTCAGAAGTAGAACAGGGATCAAAGGTCATGTGAAGGGGTCATCAGAACCTGAAGAGTGTCGTGTTCCTAGGGGTAGTTGTTCAGTGAGTCAGAGACTCATTGTTTGTAACCAGTCTTGTGGGAGTAACAAAGACTCTCTTTTATTGTAATTGAGCCAGAGGCTTTTTAAGACAACAAAGCTAGTTATTTACCCTACATTCGGATCAACAGCCGCTCAGTTGAGGATTCGTGAATACTGCCGATTCTAGTGCGATCCCATGCTAGAGTCGTGATTACCATTCCGCCGCAAAAGAAAGAAAGCTCAGTGTTTTTAAGTGAAGGCGTAATCCAGATCTGTCCCAAAGAGCTAGCATCCTTCGGAGTAGCTCGAGTAAGCAGAAAATGGTGTCACAAGCCGGTTAGGAAAGTGTGCTATTTCAGTGCAAAAGTTATCCCCCTGACAGTTGGTATCAGAGCCTAGTCTCTCGATACGCCGAGTGGAGGTTTATAGAAAAGAAACCTTGAGCCAGTTAATTCCACGTCGATGAGGACAGCATCAGAAGGTCTGGGAGGCTCCGATTGAGAGCGCATCCCTCATGGGGAAGAAAGTCCCCATGTAGATTAGAATCTACAAGATGAGCAGTCACCAAGAGCACGGGCAAGGTTCAACATGAATCCCCGTCGCTTCAAGACAAGAACGAAGGATTGGTTAAGTGATCTGAAAGATCGAGTGTTGGAAATAGAAGAAGTCAGTTCGGCATACCGCATTAGCCAGTTGGAGGCGGAAGTCTCTACACTGCAGAATCAAGTAAGGGCTGGGATCAGAGAACAATAGAGGATGGAAGACGATATGAAGTTCGTAAAGACCCTCATCATGACGATGTCTCAGGGAGGCATCAGCTCTGCTCTCCCAGCTAAACATCCATCAGAATACAACGGACAACGGGACAATAAGGTCCTAGAGAACTACTTTTGGGACATGGATCAATATCTTGACACAATGTCGGGCTTGTCAGAAGAAGCCAAGGTCAAGACTGTCGTGACCTACCTTACAGATGTGGTGAAGCTCTGGTGGAGAAACAGAGTGGATGATCTAAAGAAGGGAAAGCTAGTGCCAGTGGTAGATACCTGGGCCAAGCTCCAAGAAGCATTAAGAGTGTAGTTTAAACCCAAGAACTCATCTTGGACTGCCAGGATGCAACTCATGGATCTGAAATATGTCGGTAAGATGCGAGACTATATCAAGGCATTTACCAGTCTAATGTTAGAAATCAAGGACATGTCTGAGCAAGATCAGCTCTTTCAGTTCATGAGAGGTCTACCACTATGGGCTCAGACCGAGCTCAGGCACTCAAATGTGACGACCCTAAATGTAGTTGTCACCGCAGCAGACCGATTGACCGACTACAGCAGGGAGTCAAACAAAGAATCAGGAGGCCAGCAGAAATTCAAGAAGAAGACTTAGTTGGTGCTGAAGGACAGCAAGGACCTAGCAAAGGCAAGACCGAGTACTTCAACGAAGGCTAGTGGAAACCAGAAAAAGAGTTCTGGAAAGGATTCAACAAAAGGATCTGGAGGAGGATCGAAGAACACTACCAAGACACCTGGTACATGCTTCATATGTAACAAAGGAGCCCATTGGGCTAGAGAATGTCCAGAGAGACAGAGGCTAAACAGTGCAGAAGGTTCAGCAGAGCAGGATGGATCAGCTACAAAGTTGGGAGTTGTTCAGTTGCACACGCTCAATGCATCGACATCAGGTCAGTCGAAGACCACTGTGGCCAAACCAATGGATAAGCATAAGTTGTGCTTCATGGATGCACGCCTAGACGGAAGAGGCATAGTTGCATTGGTGGATTCAGGGGCCACCCACAACTACATTTCGCTAAGAAAGCCAAAGCAATGGGACTCAAGGTGCAACCAGGCACGAGTACCTTTAAGGCTGTCACCTCACCAGCATAGAAGATCAGTGGTATCATCCGGGATGTACCCACAATAGTTGGGAGTTGGCACAGTAAGATGGATATGATGGCCATAGAAATGGAGGACTTTGAATTGATCCTAGGCTAAGAGTTCTTAAGGCTCAAAAAAGTAGCAATAATCCCTCACCTTGAAAGTCTCATGTTTATGGACCTAGTTCAGACGAGTCTGGTAAAGACGACAGAAAGGAGAGAGAGTGGGAAGAACCAAGTGGTTTCGGCTCTGGGCATGAAAAAGTCAGCAAAGAAGAACAACAAAGAACCAATGTTCTTAGCCGCCTTGCTCAGAGGGTGGGATGAAATGGATGGTGCCACTGAGGCACCCATTTCGCCAATGTCGACGAGATCATATTAGAGTTCGAGGACAGAATACCAGAAAAGCTACCGACAGAACTCCCACCAAGAAGAGTGGTGGACCATCGAATAGAACTGCAGCCAGGAGCTAGACCTCTTGCCCAGGCACCATATCGGTTGTCTGGCCCTGAGATGGTTGAGCTTAAGAGGCAGCTAGAAGAGTTGCTAGAGGCGGGATACATTAAGCCGTCTCATTCACCATATGGAGCACCAGTATTGTTTCAAAAGAAGAAAGATGGAACACTGAGGCTATGCATAGACTTCAGGGTGCTCAACAAGCTCACCATCAAAAACAAGTATCCCTTACCATTAATAGCAGACTGCTTCGATCACCTAGCAGGGGTGAAGGTTTTCACAAAGTTGGATTTAAAGCAGGGCTACTATCAGGTCAGGATTGCAGCAGGGGATGAAGAAAAGGTGAACTGTGTGACCAGATATGGGTCATACGAATTTATGGTCATGCCCTTTGGGTTGTGCAACACTCCGGCAACCTTTTGCACACTTATGAATGATGTGTTCTAGCCGCTATTGGATAAGTCAGTGGTGGTCTATCTAGATGATATCCTGGTGTACAACAAGACCATGGAGGAACATAAGGTTCACCTGGCGGAGGTGTTTGAGTTGCTCCAGGAGCACCAACTCTTCGTTAAAAAGGAAAAATGTGTTTTCGCCCAAGAGGAAGTCCACTTCCTTGGCCATATCGTGGGAAAAGGTTTGATCAAGCCGGATCCAGAAAAGCTCCAAGCAATTAGGGATTGGGAGCCGCTTAAGAATATTCACGAAGTGAGGCAGTTTTTCGGCTTGACAAATTACTACCATAAGTTTGTAGCGGGATACAGCAAGATTGCGGCCCCGTTGACAGACCTCTTGAAGAAGGACAAAAAATGGAACTGGTCAGATAAGTGCAGGACAGCGTTCGAGTTACTTAAGGAGAAGCTCACCACGGAACCAGTGCTTGCTCTACCTGACTTCAGTAAGCCTTTTGAGGTGCAAAGTGATGCAGCAGACTATGCAGTGGGGGTGTTCTTATGCAAGGACATCCAGTGGCTTTCGAGTCGAGAAAGTTGAAGGATAGAGAAAGGATTTATCCCGCCCATGAAAAGGAGATGATAGGGATCATATATTATCTTTGAACATGGAGGCACTACTTATTGGGTGCATCGATCGTTGTCAAGACAGATAATATCAGTTCAACATACTTCAAGACGCAGGCAAAGCTCACACCAAAGCAGTCTAGATGGCAGGAATTTCTAGCCGAGTTCGATTATGAGATCCAATACAACCCTGGAAAGCAAAATGTTGTGGTGGATGCACTGAGCAGAAAAGCGCAGTTAATGGCAGTAGAGGGTGAGTCAGAAAGTGATGAGCGCAACGCAAGTCAGGTGACTCTCTCGGCAGAAATGGTTGAGAACATCAAGTAGGGCTTTGTGGAAGATCCTCAAGCTGTAGCTCTGTGGAAGCAGTGCAAGGAAGGGAAGACTTGGAAGTTCAGTGATCATAATGGTATCATGGTATTTACCCAAAATAGAGTCTATGTTCCCAGATACAAGAGTTTGCACCGAGACCTAATGTACGAGTGTCATGACACCTAGGACAAAAGAGGACTCTTGCACTCTTGGAAAGAGGGTTCTATTGGTCGATGATGCGGAAGGATGTAGACGACTATGTCCGAAGTTGCCTCATTTGTAAGTAGGACAAGGTTGTGACGCAGGCACCAGCAGGCTTGCTCCAACCCCTACCAGTTCCGATTCGACCTTGGGCCAGTATATCAATGGATTTCATAATAGGACTACCCAATGTCGATGGTTTTTCAAGCATTATGGTTGTAGTCAATAGATTCTCGAAGTATGGGATCTTTGTGCCGTGTCAGACACCGTGCATAGCGGAGGTTGTCGCCGACTATTTCTATCAGAACGTGGTAAAGTACTGGGGTGTCCCACTAAGTATCATCAGTGATAGGGATGCCCGATTTACATCAAATTTCTGGATAGAATTGTTTAAGCTCATGGGAACGAAGCTCCTCATGTCCACAAGCCATCACCCGGAGACCAACGGCCAGACTGAGTGAGTCAACGTAGTGTTGGAGGATTATTTGAGACACTTTGTGTGGTCGGACCAGTCAAACTGGTCGAAGCTTTTGGATTCTGCACAGTTCTGTTACAACTTGCAGAAATCGAGGTCAAGCCAGTATTCGCCGTTTCACTTGGCAAGCTAGGCAACAATCCTTCACCCCGCATACAATACTCAGTGGATACAGAGGGCCATGCCCTACAGCAGTAGATCATCTCAAGGATTGGCAAGATAGAGTCGACTTGGCTCGCCATCACATGGTTAAGGCTGCAAAAAGAATGAAGGGGTACGCGGACGCAAACAGAAGAGTGTGGACTTCAAAGTAGAGACAAGGTACTCCTAAAATTGGATTTGATTCAATTCAAACCACCCAAGGGCTTGAGTCATGCTCTCATAAGAAGGTTCGAAGGGCCTTACGAGATCGTGGAGAAGGTAGGTAAAGTAGCCTACAAGTTGAAGCTTCAAGTCACATGCGAGTGCAAACGTATTCCATGTGAGCCAGCTCCATCCAATGCATTATGATGCAGAGGATGCAAGTAGAAGCATTCCTAGTAGGGGACCAGCGAATGTGTTGGATAAGCCCAACGATGCAGATATAGGAGATACTTGAGTGAAGGAGCACAGATTCGGCAACTACAGGCAGGAGTTCTTGGTACATTGACAAGGCCAGCCCAGGGATGATGCAACATGGGAAAAAGTAGAAAGCCTGTGGAAGTTTGAAGATCAGGTCTTGGAGTTCCTCCAAAGGGACTCCCAGGCACAGTTTTAAGCCCGAAAGAAAGTCAGGCACATTCTCTGACCAGTCCATCAAGGTGATTTGTGTGCAAGCATCAGGGACGTCGCCTAGTTTTAAGTGGGGGAGAATGTCAAAGGTTTGAGAGTCCAACACCAGGGACGCAGGGAAATCACCCTCGCGACCGAGTGCAGTCCTATCCTGGGGCTCACACCAGTGTTCCAATAAGGTGAACACGCTGGGGAGTGGAACTCATACCATGGAGCGCAAGTCGGATTCAACAAAGGAGTTCGAGCTAAGCCGGACACCCTGGGGGTGGACGTAGTCCTAAAAGTGGACTCATCGGAGGTTGCAACTCAGTGAGTACAAGACAGGACACAAATTGGGGACCTAGGTCAAGCTAATCGGATCCCTAGCATAGTGCATGACTTAAGGAGGAAATTGGGGGCTTCGCTCATTCCTCGGTGTCATCCTATCGTCTGCTAGGATTCGTACTAATAGCTTATATAGGGGAGCATAGACATCCCGATGTAGTTGAAATCACTACACCAGATTATCGCCAACAAACCCTCAAAGCGAAGGTTCATACTGCATTGAATGCTCCCAGTGCAGAGAGTTCCAAAAAGTGCATAAGCAAGCGCCGCATTGAGGTCAGCCTCATCCCTACAAGGGGTACCAGGGTTGTGGACAGGGTAAGTCATGTGTAGCTCGATTGGGAGAACGCGACACTCCTAGAAGATCAACAGAGATCAGCATCATAAACAACAAGTTCTAGTCAGAAGTAGAACAAGGATCAGAGGTCACATGAAGGGGTCATCAGAACCTAAAGAGTGTCGTGTTCAGTGAGTCAGGGACTCATTGTTTGTAACCAGTCTTGTGGGAGTAACAAAGACTCTCTTTTATTGTAATTGAGCTAGAGGCTTTTTAAGACAATAAAGCTAGTTATTTACCCTACATTTGGATCAGCAGCTGCCCAGTTGAGAATTCATGAATACCGTTGGTTCTAGTGCGATCCCGTGCTAGAGTTGTGATTACCATTTCGCTGCAAAAGAAAGAGAGCTCGATGTTTTTAAGTGAAGGCGTAATCTGGATCCATCCCAAAGAGCTAGCATCCTTTGGAGTAGCTTGAGAATCAGAAAACGGTGTCGCAGGCCGGTTAGGAAAGTGTGCTATTTCAGTGCAAAAGCTAGCCCCCTGACATAGGTTTCCCTTCCCAACATGACTTTACTCCCTAGTCCGCTTTTATTCTATACCTCATGATCATGCCATGACTTCATTCCCTTCTCCTTTCGGGCTATCAGACTTGTCCATCCCATCATACCTCCCTGCCAAATGTTCCTTCAAGGGCCTTTGTCGGAGAGTCGAACTTCTTCTCATCAGCATGCCTCCCTTCCGAACCTTGTTCCTTGATTTGTGGTATAAGTCACAGGGTATCCCTGATGCCCCAACTCTAACACTCTTTCCATTTTTCTCTGCTCATCTCACCTACCTCTTTGCACCACTAGACAACCATTACTACACAAGGTGATGATACATCTTTTGAAAGGATTGCAGATACAAAAACATTATTTAATATTGAGGATGTGGCTCCACATGTACACTGTCAAGGGGCTAGATTTTGCACTGAAATAGCACACTTTCCTAATCGGACTGCGGCACCATTTTCTGCTTACTTGAGCTACTATGAAGGATGCTAGCTCTTTGGGACGGATCCTGATTACGACTTCACTTAAAAACACCGAGCTCTCTTTCTTTTGTAGCGGAATGGTAATCACAACTCTAGCACAGGATCGCACTAGAACTGGCAGTATTCACAAATCCTCAACCGGGCGGCTGCTGATCCGAATGTAGGGTAAATAACTAGCTTTATTGTTTTAAAAAGCCTTTGGCTCAATTACAATAAAAGAGAGTATTTGTTACTCCCACAAGACTGGTTACAAACAATGAGTCTCTGACTCACTGAACAACTACCCCTAGGAATACCACACTCTAAAGGTTCTGATGACCCCTTCACGTGACCTCTGATCCCTGTTCTACTTCTGACTAGAACTTGTTGTTGCTAATGCTGATCTCTGTTGATCTTCTAGGAGGAGGGTCGCGTTCTCCCAATCGAGCTACGCGATGACTTACCCTGTCCACAGCCCTGGTCCCCCTTGTAGGGACGAGGCTGACCTCAACGCGGCGCTTGCTTATGCACTTTTTGGAACTCTCTGCACTGGGAGCATTCAATACAGTATGAACCTTCACTTTGAGGGCCTGTTGGCGATAATCTGGGTGTAGTGATTTCAACCACATTGGGGATGTCTATGCTCCCCTATATAAGCTATTAGTACGAATCCCAGCAGGCGGTAGGATGACACCGAGTAATGGGCGAAGCCCCCAATTTCCTCCTTAAGTCATGCACTATGTTGGGGATCTGATTAGCTCGACCCAGGTCCCCAATTTGTGTCATGTCTTGTACTCACTGAGTTGTGACCTATGATGAGTTCACTTTTAGGACTGCGTCCACCCCTAGGATGTCTGGCTTAGCTCGAACTCCTTTGTTGAATCCGACTTGCGCTCCACGATATGAGTTCCACTCCCCAACACATTCACCTTATTTGAACACTGGTGCGAGCCCCAGGATAGGACTGCACTCGGTGGCGAGGGTGATTTCCCTGTATCCCTTGTGTTGGACTCTCAAACCCCTAACATTCTCCCCCACTTAAAACTAGGTGACATCCCTGATGCCTGCACACAAATCACCTAGATGGATTAGTGCGAAGAATGCACCCGACTTTCTTTCGGGGCTTAAAACTATGCCTGGGAGTCCCTTTGGAGGAACTCCAAGACCTGATCTTCAAACTTCCACAAGCTTTCTGCTTTTTCCCATGTTGCATCATCCCTGGGCTGGCCCTGCCAATGTACCAAGAACTCCTGCCACCTGTAGTTGTCGAATCTGTGCTCCTTCACAGCAAGTATCTCCTATATCTGCATGTTGGGCTTATCCAACACATTCGTTGGTCCCCTACTAGGAATGCTTCTACTTGCATCCTCTGCATCATAATGCATTGGATGGAGCTGGCTCACATGGAATACGTTGTGCACTCGCATGTGACTTGGAAGCTTCAGCTTGTAGGCTACTTTACCTACCTTCTCCATGATCTTGTAAGGCCCTTCGAACCTTCTTATGAGAGCATGACTCAAGCCCTTGGGTGGCTTGAACTAAATCAAATCCAATTTTAGGAGTACCTTGTCTCCTACTTTGAAGTCCACAGCACTTCTGTTTGCGTCTACGTACCCCTTCATTCTTTCTGCAGCCTTAACCATGTGATGGCGAGCCAAGTTGACTCTATCTTGCCAATCCTTGAGATGATCTACTGTTGTAAGGCATGGCCCTCTGTATCCACTGAGTATTGTATGTGGGGTCAAGGGTTGTTGCCTAGTTGCCAAGTGAAATGGCGAATACTGGCTTGACCTCGATTTATGTAAGTTGTAACAGAACTGTGCGGAATCCAAAAGCTTCAGCCAGTTTGACTGGTCTGACCACTCAAAGTGTCTCAAATAATCCTCCAACACTGTGTTGACTCGCTCGGTCTGGCCGTCGGTCTCTAGGTGATGGCTTGTGGATATGAGGAGCTTCATTCCCATGAGCTTAAACAATTTTGTCCAGAAAATTGATGTAAACCGGGCATCCCTATCATTGATGATACTTAGTGGGACACCCCAGTACTTTACCACGTTTTGATAGAAATAGTCAGCGGCAACCTCTGCTGTGCACAGTGTCTGACACAGCACAAAGATCCTATACTTCAAGAATCTATCAACTACAACCATAATGCTTGAAAAACCATCGACGTTGGGTAGTCCTATTATCAAATCCATTGATATACTGGTCCAAGGTCAAATCAGAACTGGTAGGAGTTGGAGCAAGCCTATTGGTGTCTGCATCACAACCTTGTCCTACTGACAAATGAGGCAACTTCGAACATAGTTGTCTACATCCTTCCGCATCATCAGCCAATAGAACCCTCTTTCCAAGAGTATAAGAGTCCTCTTTTGTCCTAGGTGTCCTGCCCACAAGGTGTCATGACACTTGTACATTAGGTCTCGGCGCAAACTCTTGTATCTAGGAACATAGACTCTGTTCTGGGTAAATACCATGATACCATTCTGATCACTGAACTTCTGAGTCTTCCCTTCCTTGCACTGCTTCCACAGAGCTGCAGCTTGAGGATCTTCCACCAAGCCCTGCTTGATGTTCTCAACCATTTCTGCTGAGAGAGTCACCTAACTTACGTTGCGCTCATCACTTTCTGACTCACCCTCTACTGCCATTAACTGCGCTTTTCTGCTCAGTGCATCTGCCACAACATTCTACTTTCTAGGGTTGTATTGGATCTCATAATCTAACTCGGCTAGAAATTCTTCCCATCTAGCCTGCTTTGGTGTGAGCTTCGCCTGTGTCTTGAAGTATGTTGAACTGATATTATCTATCTTGACAATGATCGGTGTGCCCAATAAGTAGTGCCTCCACATTCGAAGACAATGTATGATCATTGTCATCTCCTTTCCATGGGCGAGATAGATCCTTTCTCTATCGTTCAACTTTCTCGACTTGAAAGCCACCGGATGTCCTTGCATAAGAACACCCCCAACTACATAGTCCGATGCATCACTTTGCACCTCAAAAGGCTTACTGAAGTCAGGTAGAGCAAGCACTGGTTCCGTGGTGAGCTTGTCCTTGAGTAACTCGAACGTTGTCCTGCACTTATCTTACCAGTTCCATTTTCGGTCCTTCTTTAAGAGGTTTGTCAAAGGGGATGCAATCTTGTTGTATCCCACTACAAACTTACGATAGTAGTTTGTCAAGCCCAAAAACTGCCTCACTTCGTGAATATTTTGAAGCGGCTCCCAATCCCTAATTGCTTGGAGCCTTTATGGATCTGGCCTGATCAAACCTTTGCCCACGATATGGCCAAGGAAGTGGACTTCCTCTTGGGCGAAAACACATTTTTCCTCTTTAACGAAGAGTTGGTGCTCCCGGAGCAACTCAAACACCTCCGCCAGGTGAACCTTATGTTCCTCCATGGTCTTCCTGTACACCAGGATATCATCCAGATACACCACCACTGACTTATCCAATAGCGGTCGGAACACGTCATTCATAAGTGTGCAAAAGGTTGTCGGAGCATTGCATAGCCCAAAGGGCATGACCATAAATTCGTATGACCCATATCTGGTCACACAGTTCACCTTTTCTTCATCCCCTGCTGCAATCCTGACCTAATAGTAGCCCTGCTTTAAATCCAACTTTGTGAAAACCTTCGCCCCTGCTAGGCGATCGAAGCAGTCTGCTATTAATGGTAGGGGAGACTTGTTCTTGATAGTGAGCTTGTTGAGCACCCTGAAGTCTACGCATAGCCTCAGTGTTCCGTCTTTCTTCTTTTGAAACAATACTGGCCCTCCATATGGTGAACAAGATGGCTTAATGTATCTCGCCTCTAGCAACTCCTCTAGCTGCCTCTTAAGCTCAACCATCTCAGGGCCAGACAACCGATATGGTGCCTGGGCAGGAGGTCTAGCTCCTGGCTGCAGTTCAATTCGATGGTCCACCGCTCTTCTCGGTAGGAGTTTTGTCGATAGCTTTTTTGGCATTATGTCCTCGAACTCTAATATGATCTCGTCGACATCTGGTGGAATGGGTGCCTCAGTGACACCATCCATTTCATCCCACCCTCCGAGCAAGGTGGCTAAGAACATTGGTTCTTTGTTGTTCTTCTTTGTCAACTTCTTCATGCCCAGAGCCAAAACCACTTGGTTCTTCCCACTTTGTCTCCTTTTTGTCATCTTTACCAGACTCGTCTGAACTGGATCCATAAACATGAGACTTTCCAGGTGAGGGATTACTGCTACTTTTCCAAGCCTTAAGAACTCTTGTCCTATGATCAATTCAAAGTCCTCCATTTCTATGGCCATCATATCCATCTTATTGTGCCAACTCCCAACTGTTGTGGGCACATCCTGGATGATACCACTGATCTTCTGTGCTGGTGAGGTGACAGCCTTAAAGGTACTCGTGCCTGGTTGCACCTTGAGTCCCATTGCTTTGGCTTTCTTAGCCGAAATGTAGTTGTGGGTGGCCCCTAAATCCACCAATGCAACAATGCCTCTTTTGTCTAGGCGTGCATCCACGAAGCACAACTTATGCTTATCCATTGGTTTGGCCATTGTGGCCTTCAACTGACCTGATGTGGACGCATTAAGCACGTGCAACTGAACAACTCCCAACTTTGTAGCTAATCCATCTTGCTCTGCTAAACCTTCTGCACTGTTTAGCCTCTGTCTCTCTGGACATTCTCTGGCCCAATGGGCTCCTTTGTTACATATGAAGCATGTACCAGGTGTCTTGGTAGTGTTCTTCAATCCTCCTCCAAATCCTTTTGTCGAATCCTTTCTAGAACTCTTTTTTTGGTTTCCGCTGGCCTTCGTTGAAGTACTCGGTCTTGCCTTCGCTAGGTCCTTGCTGTCCTTCGACATCGACTGAGTCTTCTTCTTGAATTTTTGCTGGCCTCCTAATTCTTTGTTCGACTCCCTGTTGTAGTCGGTCAATCGGTCTGCCGCGGTGATAGCTACATTCAGGGTCATCACATTTGAGTGCCTGAGCTCAGTCTGAGCCCATAGTGGTAGACCTCTCATGAACTGAAAGCGCTGATCTTGCTCAGACATGTCCTTAATTTCTAACATTAGATTGGTAAATGCCTTGATATAGTCTCGCATCTTACCGACATATTTCAGATCCATGAGTTGCATCCTGGCAGTCCAAGAGTTCTCAGGTTTAAACTGCACTCTCAATGCTTCCTGGAGCTTGGCCCAGGTATCTACCACTGGCACTAGCATTCCCTTCTTTAGATCATCCACTCTGTTTCTCCACCAGAGCTTCGCTGCATCTGTAAGGTAGGTCACGGCAGTCTTGACCTTGGCTTCTTTTGACAAGCCCGACATTGTGTCAAGATACTGATCCATGTCCCAAAAGTAGTTCTTTAGGACCTTATTGTCCCATTGTCCGTTGTATTCTGATGGACGTTTAGCTGGGAGAGCAGAGCTGACGCCTCCCTGAGACATCGTCGTGACAAGGGTCTTTACAAACTTCATATTGTCTTCCATCCTCTGTTGTTCTCTGATCCCAACTCTTACCTGATTCTGCAGTGTAGAGACTTCCACCTCCAACTGGCTAATGCGATATGCCGAACCGACATCTTCTATTTCCAACACTCGATCTTCCAGATCACTTAACCGGTCCTTCGTCCTTGTCCTCAAGCGACGGGGATTCATGTTGAACCCTGCCCGTGCTCTTGGTGATTGCTCATCTTGTAGATTCTGATCTACACGAGGACTTTCTTCCCCATGAGGGATGCGCTCTCCATCGGAGCCTCCCGAACCTTCTGATGTTGTCCTCATCGACATGGAATTAACTGGCTCGAGGTTTCTTTTCTATAAACCTCCACTCGGTGTATCGAGAGACTAGGCTCTGATACCAACTGTTAGAGGGCTAGCTTTTGCACTGAAATAGCACACTTTCCTAACCGCCCTGCGGCACCGTTTTCTGCTTACTCGAGCTACTCCGAAGGATGCTAGCTCTTTGGGACAGATCCGGATTACGCCTTCACTTAAAAACACTGAGCTCTCTTTCTTTTGCAGCGGAATGGTAATCACGACTCTAGCACAGGATCACACTAGAACCGGCGGTATTCACAAATCCTCAACCGAGCGGCTGCTGATCCGAATGTAGGGTAAATAACTAGCTTTATTGTCTTAAAAAGCCTCTGGCTCAATTACAATAAAAGAGAGTCTTTGTTACTCCCACAAGACTAGTTACAAACAATGAGTCCCTGACTCACTGAACAACTACCCCTAGGAACATGACACTCTTCAGGTTCTGATGACCCCTTCACGTGACCTCTGATCCCTGTTCTACTTCTGACTTGAACTTGTTGTTGCTGATGCTGATCTCTGTTGATCTTCTAGGAGGAGCGTCGCGTTCTCCCAATCGAGCTACACGATGGCTTACCCTGTCCATAGCCCTGGTCCCCCTTGTAGGGACGAGGCTGACCTCAACGTGGCGCTTGCTTATGCACTTTTTGGAACTCTCTGCACTGGGAGCATTCAATGCAGTATGAACCTTCGCTTTGAGGGCTTGTTGGCGATAATCTGGGTGTAGTGATTTCAACGACATCGGGGATGTCTATGCTCCCCTATATAAGCTATTAGTACGAATCCCAACAGGCGGTAGGATGACACCGAGTAATGGGCGAAGCCCCCAATTTCCTCCTTAAGTCATGCACTACGCTGGGGATCCGATTAGCTCGACCCAGGTCCCCAATTTGTGTCCTATCTTGTACTCACTGTGTTGCGACCTCTGATGAGTCCACTTTTAGGACTGCGTCCACCCCCAGGGTGTCCGGCTTAGCTCGAACTCCTTTGTTGAATCCGACTTGCGCTCCACGGTATGAGTTCCACTCCCCAATGCGTTCACCTTATTGGAACACTGGTGCGAGCCCCAAGATAGGACTACACTCGGTCGCGAGGGTGATTTCCCTACGTCCCTGGTGTTGGACTCTCAAACCCCTGACATACACCCTATTGTGCAAAGGCCTACCGACTTGGTAGAGTTCTTAATTTCTTAAAAATATTAAAAAGGGGGATTTTCTACTTACCTCCTCCATTCTCTTGATGAGATTGCACACCCTCTTCCTTTTGTCTTCTTCAAAATGCATTGCTTATAGTTCTGCTCACCTACCCAGTGTCAAATTGCCAAAGTCTAGGTTTAGATTGTTTGTCCAATTGTTTTTTATGAAGGGTATTTGAATCTATCTTAGACATTACTATTTCAAGATCTCTGAGCTCCAATATCAATCTGAATTGTATTAAATTCTATGTCCCACAGTAAATTACTATAGAATTAATGGTTTACAATAACTTAATATAATCAATGTGCTTAAATGGTTTATTACCTATTAGCAAGAAATTCAACACCTTCATTCTTCTCCTTCGCCCCCAAGAGTGAGATCGCTGCTCAGAATCCCAATTTTCAGCTACAGGTCAATGTTTCCTTAACTTCCAGAGTGTCACTGGGCAAGTATAGTTACAGAAATTAAGGCTGAAAATTAGCAAGTCAAGAGGGACATACATTCAGATCAGTCCTCATTTCGGCACCAAGCAAGGAAGGGGATTACCATCAGCCAAAACAACTGCAGATTTCAACTCCAGGTCGCCAACCAATTTCTAATCATCTCCAGATCCAAACGCCTTCACAGCAGAATTGGAACCATCAAAAGTTGGCGCTGCAGCACGAGGTAGCTGAAGTATCCTAACAGGACCAAACATATTTTCCTGAGTAACTTATTCTGTCTAAACCAGACATAACCCTAGGGCATCACTCAGGTGTATCAAAGATCCAACATTCGCATATTCAGGAGGTACTATCCCTCCCTACACAGTGAAGTCTGCCTTCTCCAACATTGCCAGATAAATCTGACTGCAGTGATCGAACTAATGAACAACAACCTACTCGCTGGTAATCCTTATTGTACTACAGTTGTAATCTGAGGGCATACTAATGGACGACATTGTTGTAAGAATATTTTATTCTTTCCAGATCTGAATCAGCTGAATATCTACAGAATTGACCGTGAGTTGATTTCTTTAAACTTGAGAGCACTGAATGAGCGTAATCGCCACAAATCTAATTAGTCTTTTCTAGACTTACAGTTTTCTGATTACCATTTACTAGGGTTTAACAATCATTCAAAACAGTTATTTGATCTCCTTTGAATTCGGATTCTAAGACCTAACTCTAGGGATATAACATAGAAGAAGCTTAACGCTATAGGGATCACATTCAACAGTGTAGAGGCATGCAAGAATAATGATAGGAATTGAGGAATGTCCTTGGAAATCTCGTGAAGGCTCTTATAAACAGCCTAATGCCATGGTCTAATCTAGAAGGTGAAAGAAAGCCCAAACATAACAGACAGCATTGGATCTCATGAACCATTTGTACCAATCATAGCATTAAGAGATCATCAGAATGGTCAGCAGAATAGCCAATTTTAACAAGATAAGCAGTGGTGAACAAGCAAGAGCTGCAAGAAACATCAATACCAAAAACCAGAAATAATTCGGTGAAGAAAACAGATTTGGGTAATGAAGAATGTAACAAAATGGTATATGAATCTCAAACTGATAAGGCAGTTTGATTCAAAATTTAGTAATATAGCCATAGAGAATTGCAAAAGGAACCTATACTGTGATGAAGCTGAAAAGTAATTTCACTAAGAAATGAAGCATGCTGAGCTCAATAAAGATGTACAGTTAGAAGAAAAGCGGTCAGGAAAAAATAAGTAGAAAAATGTTTAATGGCAGTTTTAAAAAGAGGAGATAGAACTAGAAAGGGCAGTAAAGGGCCAATGCTTGAATACACAAAAGATGAGGAAATGAAGAATTTCAGAAATATAATAATAAAGTTTGTTAAGGAATATGTAAATTTACAGCAACATATAGTAAAATATATCACATTATGTACCAAAAAACATGACAATGTAGTAATGTACCTATAAGACTAATATATATAATCTGAAAAAGGAAAATCAACACAGGGAAAGGAAACGTGACTGTAATAATATATGTTTGGCTCCTTCCTTGAGTCAAAAACTCTAGTCAATATGGTTTATTAATATGGAACCTGCCAGAATCACTAAATAGAGTTTTCTCAAAATCCCATAAATAATCTGTATATGAAACACATATGTTTTAGAAATACAGATGCTATAAATGTTTTGACAGCACAAACGATATCACAAAACAGAACAGATGAGCCTCTTCTTAAAATTCAAAGAGCATGTGACAATCCAAATGCAAAATGTTATTTTTTTATTAATGGCTAGGTCAGACTCAAAAGTTCCCATGCCTTTACTAAGTTACTTCAGAAGCAATGTTGCATCCTCTTTTAAATAAAAAATGTCAATAATTTTGAAAGAAAATAAAGTACGAAGAAATCACCTAATATTGTTTCAAATTATGACTCTTAATCTGAAAACCAACTTAAAACAGTCTATAACATATAAAACTACTTTGGTTTAGAAACATTTTGGCAACAATTCTAAGGTATGAGAATGCAAGAATCTAGATACACTATGAAATATTAGATTATTTATACACATCATTTGAAAGTACATCTAGTACTTTGGACTGTGTAGATGTATAGGACATACGAATTGCAAGAATCGTAACTGACAGCTATTTTTTCCTCTAGATCCTTATTTAATTCCTGCAATATAGTGCATAAGATCTCACACTAATTGCTTCAACTGGAATTTATCAAAATTGAGTGCATGAAAGCTATCAGCATTATTTGTGACTAATATATCTAAGCTTATTATCAAGGAAATTAAAGTTAAGATCTATCTAGTCATCAGTTTGGTACAGATCTTTTAGCATCGTTGTCAAATAATTGAGAATCTCAAGAGTTCACATGAAAGAAAATTAACTTTGGTACAGATGTTGTCAATCCATTGGTGTTTCTGAAACTGCAGCAATAATCAAAAAAACTGAATTATATATTGTTGTTTCATAATGTCAGTTGAAGACTAGCTTCTAAATATGATATAGTTGCATAGCTGACTGTTCATATTAATGGTCTACAGTTCAGGAATATTTTCAATTACAAAATAGAGAGTGCTTAAGTAAAACATAAAAATATAAAGTTTAATTAGAAAATGCTGAGAAAATAACTCTAAAAAATGGATATAAATTTAACAGCAAGAAAAATGTTTCAATCAAAATATCATTCACAGAATCCATAAAGTTGCAGTTGGGATACTCAGATTTAAAATCCCTCTCAAAGCAATAAGGTTGCTTATAATTTTCCCGATTACTCAAAAAGAAGGTGAAAAAAAAAAGAACCCAAGATTCTACTCTGTTAACCTCATTTAAAGGTTGCTTACAAATCTTGTATATGAATGCACTTTGATGATGCCTTTTCTATCAAATGACTGATACCCAAACCGAGAATTCGTTTCAACTCTTCATAAATGTTCCCTGATCACATCTATTATAATCATCATTAATTCAAGAGCCAAGGTTTTGATATACTCACCAAATTCACTGAGGTCCAACCTTCCTCTACGGTCTACACTTGGCAGCAGCAATTCGGGCATCAATTACTGTGAAGACCAAAACCCACATAAATTCATCAAACCATTATATAACACCTTTCATTAGTTATAATTCATGTTGAATCCTATTCTTATGCTTACCAGAAGAGGAAACAGAGGAAACAGAGGAAATAGCAACGATGCCAGTGAGGGTAGACCGTCTGCGTTGTCTTACATGGCCCTTTAATCCTGGTCTCAGATAATATTTTGCGAGTGTTCCATATCCTTTGAAAGCTAAATATTGGAGCGAATTGACAGTAAAGGAGTTGAAACAGGAACTGGATTTTTCCATAGCTTGGCTGCCTTATCTGTAAATTTGTAATGTTTTCTTCTGATTACTAGTAACGACAGCCTTATAGCTTCTGTAGGCATGTCCGAGGAGTTCTAATCCTGGTTGGAGACACTGCATTCAATGTAATTTCTGTCAATGAAAAAAAAGGGTATATTACCGTTACTCATTTTCTTTCACATTTCTATTTCTTTAAACGGTATATTACCGTTAACTCATTTTAAAAATTGAATAAAACGAACGTTGGAAAATGAGGGAAAGAATGGAAGTTCTAAAGGAGTGATATGTAGTGGTTATAGTATTCGGATTTATCTGGCCATTATTTGTTTTATTCCTGAAATAATTCTAATTTTGAATGGAAGATTATATTGGTAATACTGATTTTGGGGAGTTCTCTTTTAGTCAATATAAAATCTTAAGTGAGATTTTCTTGCATAGTGAAACAAGTTATTTATAATTAATTTTAAGAAGCATTAATAAAGTAATCTTAATTTTTTTTAAAATATTAAAAAACTTTAAGTAAATAAAATAAATGTTAAGTAAATAAATTAAGCAAAAAAATATTGTAAGTAAATTAAATAAAATAACTTTTCATTGATAGAATAAGTCTTATGCAAATAAAAAAAGTTTTCAAAATAAAAATAATTTAAACAATCTACATAAAATAGAATAATGCATAGTTATACTTACATAATATGAATAAATAAATAAGATATTTAAGAAGAGAATGGTGTGCAATAAAAAATCAAGCGAAAAAGTGCATAACTCTAAACTACCTTCCAAGGCTTATTCATATTTGTTGGATTTCTCCTACATCATGAACCTACTACTTGAAAACATTTCACCTTTGGTGTCTTAAGATGATATTTAGATGCTTTATGATTCAATTTTGTTGGAGGAAGTTACAATTGTTGTTTTTAACTACACCCAAACAAATCTTTGAGGCTTGATGGATTTCTGATTAGCTTCTACAAATCCTTTTAGAAGATCATTATTCATGATGTTTGTGCAATTTAGAATATTCTAGGAAGTACAAACGAATTCTCAAAGACTTCAACAACATCAACATCGGCCTCATTTCGAAGAAGCTTGATTTCTCCTCTTTTGCATTTTTTTATCCAATCTCTTTGTGTAACATAAAATACAAAATTATTTCAAAGGTGATGGCTAATCTATTGAAATCTAGATGGTTCCTAACATCATTGCTCCTGAATAGAGCATATTCACTCCTATTCATTCCATTTCAAATGGGATTGTGATTGCTCATGAAGAAATCCATTCTATCTCCTCTTTCCTGCAAAAGAGAATGGTTATCAAATTGGGCATAAGCAGGGCTTATGATTGGGTTAGTTGGCTTTTCTTAATGTGAATACTAAAAAAAATGGCTTTTTTCTCATGAATGCCTCATATGGCTTTTTGGATGCATCTCCTTGGTATGTTATTCAATACTTATTAATGGTTCCCCTTGTGGTTTCTTTGATGTTTCTATGGCTTGAGGCTTGAGTTGATCCAATCTCTCCCTTTCTCCTTGTCTTGATGGTGGATGCCTTAGGGAAACCGTCCCTAAGTTGTAGAAGGTACTTTAGTCAGGGTGTTAGTGGCTCATGGTCTCCCCTCTATCTCACATCAATAGTTTTCCTTACCCCTTAACCCTTATCGCTTCCTTCTAGTAAGCCTCAAGCCTTAACCCCAATTATTGAAGTCCCTAAGAGGCTTTTCAAGATTTTTCTAAGCCTTGATTAGTCAAAATTTGGGGATTAGGTTTCCCTCCTACCTATTCCATAAATTCTCCCCTTTTCTTCTATCATACTTCGAGTGTCGGCCTTCAGCCTTACCTTTTAAGTCTTATTGTTTTCTCCTCATAAGGCGTAAGCCTACCGCCTAACCACCGAAGCTCAATTAAATCTTTCAAGATTTGCTTAAGTGTTGTGTTTTTCAGAATTCGGGGGTCAGTCTTCCCTCTTACCACTTTCCATCTTTTCATCATAGGAAGTAAGACTTCCTCCCGATCAAAGACCCACGAAATATCGTCTTTGGCTTTCAAGAATCAAACATTCATCTTCCTCCTTTCTTCCTTCTCACTTTCACTCCTTCAAAAATTTGACTAAGTGTGAGTTTTCAGACTTCAGGCTTCAACCTTATCCTTGCCTCTTACCTTTCTTCAAAAAGAGGTAACTCTTCTCTCCAACCCCTAATGGCTTCTTTCAGACTTTGGCCTTCGATCTTCCCTTTTACCCTTTTCATCTTTGCGATAAGGCGTAAGCCTCCTTCTTGACCTCCGAAGCTTGAAAAGGGTGATCCTTCCAAACTTTGTGATTCACTCCTTTGACTTTCTCTCTTCTTTTCTTCTAGTATGTGATATGGTAAACTCCTAAAGCTCGATCTTCGATGGTCTGATGCCAAGATGTGCATAAATTATGAAGCAAGCCTAACACCCAATCCCTGACGAAGGTGCTCTTTTTCGCGAATCCAGACCATTTAATGCTTAGAAAAGGTTTCCTTTCGGGCCTGACGCCCCGACCTTCTTATGGATTTGGCATGTTTTCTGGGCGACAAAATTAATGCTCAAATCACTTTTTGAGTAGCCTATTTCAATTTTAGGGCTTCAAGGATGACATTTATTGCTTCCTTGACTTTTGCAAGTGGATTTTATGGGTGCCTATTCACATTTATTATTATTTATTCACTTTCCTGATAGATCCATGCCTTGATTATGGTTTTCACGAGATGACTCCATCCTTTCATGCACAACCTTCTTTGCTAACCCTAGTTAGGGTTAGGGTTCAGTTTGTGGTTCCAGGTTATGCCTGATCTATAAAGGCAAGAAATGTATTCATTTCAAGGGTTCTTACTCTAGCTCCTCTGGGTTTTTTCTTTGGCATACTTGCATTTTGCACTTTGCAATTGTAAAGATTGGCTTGTTGCCTCTACATCAGTGAAATTAATCAAGCTTGCATCTTCTTAGCCTGTTTATGTTTATGTAAGTTCATTACCTTCATATCTAAGTGTTTTTTCTCTCTTTCCATGTATGTACATGTTTCAGTTAAATCGTTTATAGTTGCTAAATGAGAATATCATTTTCCTTCTAGCACCCTGTCAAACCCTAACCTCCATGCTTGTCTTTGGGAATCGACCAAATAGAGATTTGTGTGAGTCCCCTAGTCCTTCTTCAATGTTTTGTTGTGCAATATCAACAAGGAAGAAATAAATTTATATCTTGTTGTACCACCTCTATTTCCATTTCATGCTTTCTTTCTCCCCTTTTCCCTTGTGAGTTGTTAGGGTAGGGTAGTGGTAGGTTTTCATGTGTTGGGTTGGACCAACACATTGCACTTGGATCAAAAGAGGAATTTGACCTTCTTCATAGATTCAAGCTCATACATGCAAAGGTCCCACACCTTGAGGTTGTTTCCATTGTTTCATTGGAATGTTGAACTTCATGTTCAGTAGGGTGCAATTTCATGTGACAATAGTTTTGACACACCCGACATGACTACTTTCTCTTCGTTGAAGAATTTGGTGTTTTCTTCAATGCATCTTGCCTTTTGAGGCATATCTTCAAACACCATAGCAACTTTGTGGTAAATATGCTAGTTCAAGCAGCCTAGTTTTACTTCATCCTATTAAGGAAGTGGTGCCTTCTTCAACATTTTAGCTTTTGGAGGTGGTTCTACAAGCACCTGGCGACTTTGCAACATCATTTGGGTGTCTCTATTAGTATGTACCCAAAATATTTGGTTGAGAAGTCCTCCACTTTCCTTTTAAAATTAAAGTGTTTCTTTTTCTTTCCACAATTAAAAATGTCAAGTTTTAGAGGAAACCACATGTGCAGTCCCCCATACCATGATAATACCAACTTTGCATCTCTTGATCAACCATATCAGGTTGGTTATGCCTCCCCTTTCATTTCACAGAACCCTGTTGTTGTGGGTTCTCAACCTTCTCAAAATTCTTACCACCCATCCCCCCTGCTTAGTCTTCTTGGGCATCTACATATTTCTATTAGCAACCCCAAGAGACTCATCATTTTGCAAATCAGCCTTGTTCTTCCTTTCAACCCCAAAATTCAAGTGAGCTCATGTCCATGTTGAGGGATCTCCATAGGCATATGGTTGAGATTAAGGAGAAACAAGCGTTTGACCAACAACAGGAGGAGTGGGCTAATCAAGCCTATCAAGGGAAGCAAGATTATTTCCCACAATAGGATGAGCTTATCCATCAAGCTCACTATCCACAACAAAAAAGTATAGAAGCTCAATGGAGGTATGAGTAGCAGTTGGAGGCACAAAGAAGGTAGCAATAAGAGTGTACAGCAAGACAAGATGCTTCTAGATAAGAGCAACTCAAGCTTGCCCTTACTTTGGCACAAATGCTCGAGACTTAGGCAGCCCCTTGTGTGCCTAGTTTCAAACAAATACCTCCATCAGTTTCAAAATAGCCTGCTAAGGAGGAGGTAAGAAAGCATAAGTTTGTCAATTTCAAAAACCATAAAAAACCTCTTGAAACTTACATTATCCCTCTAGTTGTTCCAGAATGACCTCTTGTGCAGGAGGTATGCAAGCACAAAATGTTTAGTTTCAAGAATCCTAATCAGCCTCTTGAAACTCATTTTCAACTTCTCATGCCATCAAGTAGATCTCCTATGTTGGAGATCCCAAGTTTTCAAAGCCTCCATTCCTCACAAGAACCCATCCTTGAGGACGCTCATGTTTTAACTCCTATTGAGCAACCCCTTCCAGAACCCCAACAAGATCTCTAATGGTTTTCTGACTGGTTTTCTCCCTTTATTCCTATTTCACTTTGCAAAGGTGGACCAGTTGTATGGGATCCAATTTGGTCAGAGAAACAAAAGGAGATATTTTAGGCTAGGAGTGTAGAGGTTGTTCTTAAGAAGCCTTCATGTGCTCTAGACAATGAGTGTCTTGATCTGCTGCAAGAAACAATTGAAGATAATCAGTTACAATAGCAAGAAAGTAAAGAGATAAAGGAAATTGATGTAGTAGAGGAATTAGTCCTCTCATTTGATGTCCTCCCTTGTTTTATTGAAGATGAGGAGGAAATATCACATATACCTACATTAGAAGAAGCCTCTGAGTAGCTTGGGCTTGGATTGATGGATGAAAACTCCATGGTTTTTGGAGCAGCAACAATAGACATGTTTAGCCCCTATTATAGTGGAGGAAACTCCCCTATCTAATGAGGTTTATAGTTTTGAGGTGGAGGAAATCTTCTCGGATGATTTAGAAGCCTTTTGTTCAAGCTTGGATGTCAATATTTCACCCCCAGAAGAGGAGCTAAGTTTTGGGTAGTAGCATAAGAGTGAGGAAATAATAGAGGATGTGGCAACCATTACATGGCAAGAGTTTGATTTTATTGCAGCTAGTTTCCAAGAAGAAACTAAGATAGAGAGACAATTTGAAGGATTCAATTATTGACTTTATGTGTCTCAAAAATTTGAGGTTTTTGTTGATGAAGTATACATCAATACAAGTAATGTTGTTGTTATTGAGCAACCACATATCTTCTAAGAGGGTCATGCTCTTATTTCTCAACTTGATAGTATGCTTGAGCTTCAAAGATTTTCATTTGAGGTGCATGAAGAAGAGATTCCTAGTGTAGATAAAAAATAGGTTTGGCATATTTTGCATCACCATGTCAGCTAGAAAATTTCTCTTTTTGTTTCAGTTCATGCAATGAGGAGGTTAAAAGTGATGGTAGTGGCATATCCTTTTGTGAGGTGAGTTATCTTCCCTCTGTTATCCTTGAATCCAGCTGCGCCAGATTCAGGGGATAACCCCCTATGAAACTTGTTTGTTTCATAGTTTTGTGTACTTCAAGTGTACAAAATGAGACAAATTTCAATTCACCTCGATGCACGGTTCAAAACCTCAAACAATTTGTTTGAGTGTTTCCCCCCGTCTGTCTTTCGAAGAGCTTCGAAATGAGTATCTTCGTGAACTCTCAACCTTTGGGAGTTAGTCAATATTTGAAACATGTTGGAGCGCTAAAAATTAGTGCCCCTACATGTGCCTTAGTGAAAATTTAACTCCAAGTGTTGGAGCGCTGAAAATCGACACTCCTACACTTTGCCACCAACTTTGAGATCCATGAGCACTAATTTTTCAATGCTAGTGCATTTTTCCCTAGGTCGAGTCTATCACTTGCACAAGTGGTGACTTTTACCACTTAATGTGAAACTTCAAGTTGCATTTATGGTCTTTTTAATCACTTAAAAGTGATTTTGAGCTAATCTCTTTCAGTTTAATTCGCCACTTCCTCCTCCTTGTGCAGATCACTCTCCAAACCTCCTGCGACTCACATTTGAGGATTTCCTCAAGCTTTCAACTAGCGTTTTTGTCATTCTCCAAGAACGTTTTTTCTTCTCTTCATCGATTCTTTTTTTCTAGTTACTTATAGAAAGCTATGTCATTTATTTTTCTAAATCGTGCTCATTACATGTACTCTACTTAGGGTTTGTGGTTTTAAATCTACATTTCTTTGCTTTTTCAAACACCCTAGTCTTCATATTTTTTTGCTTAGCCTGGGTTGTGATTTTTATGACTTCGTGTATTTGATTTACCATACAATCCTGCTCTTTGCATTTGTTCTTTTACTTGTCATCTTTTTGGTTTTATTTCTTTTTGACTTTCTGTCATTTCTCATCTTGTTCGAGCAATGAATTTATTCACCACGCAAACCTCTATTTGTTTTCAAATTCCCGAGCAAGCTTTATCACCGCTCAAACATCAATTGGTCTTCCTATCACATGCAAGAGCGGTGAAAAAGTCCACTGTTGCACTATCAATTGATCTCCCAAACTTCAAATGTTGAGGCGGTGTTTTTGTTCACTACTACACACTAGATATTTTTGCCAACTTCCAGATGTAGAAGCAGTGAAAATCACCACTCCTACATGGAGTATTTTTTTCCAAACACATGTCAAAGTAGTGAAATATCTCGATTGTACACTTATGCATTTGACTCAAAGGATGAAGGATATGTTTGAGCGTTGAAAATTAGCGCCCGAGCATAAACTAAAGTTTCCTATGTAATGCTCAAGTGTTGAAATTTAGCACTTTAACACATTACCTTCTTGCCATGTTGAACATGTAGGAGCAATGATTTTTAGCGCCCCTACATGCAAACTATCACCTCAAGATGTAGGAGCGTTGATTTTCAGCGCTTCTACATTAAAATTAGTTTTTCCATTAATGCTCTGAAATCACTCCGCTTTCACTTTGAGCCTCATTTCTTCTCTCACGCTCTATTTTCCATGCAAAATAGTTCATTCACACTTGCACTTTGAATTTCCTACTCGCATCATGCTTCCCACCACTTCATTCTCTCCTAACATTTTTTGATTCACTATTCTTACAATTTCCTTCAAGATCTCGTCAGGTGACCCTAAAGGTCATATCTCTTGATCTTGTTGTTTCTAGATGACAGCAAAGAAGCCTTTGTCATCTTGTAAGAAAGAGGGATAAATGAAATATAAATACCCAGGTGTCTTTCCGCCTACCGTGGTGATCTTGAAGGTGGACGAAATCAAGGACACCGAAATTGGTCATCAGGACCTTGAAGACTTTGTAAAGAGAACTAAGAAAAAAACCTTTGAAGAAAGCTTGAGAGCCATTGTCCATAGCAATTTGCACTTGGTGTCTAGATTCTTGACTTCTTCTCATTATACAAAGTTTTTTCTCTAGGTTGCATCTCACTACATCAGAGATAATAGAAGTTTAATAGAATCCTTGGGACAAGTCATGATGAGACTGGATCCTGAAATATTTAACATTGTTTTTTGGGTTCCTCACATGGAACAATACACAAAGATTTCAATGCAAAAAGCACAGGAAGTTTATGATCAAGATCCAACTAAGGCTAAAAATTTGATTAACAGCCAAAGGCTGAAAACACCTACGCCCACTATCTTAAGACTCCCAAAGGGGCTTCCTCGAAGTGACTTTAAAGAGGATGTCCAGGATATGATTACTCTCCAGAGTAGGGTTAAAGGATTGCCCGAGTCATCTCATTTTCAAGAGTGGATGTATGACTACATTTAGATCATCAGGAGAAAGAAAGCTCATATTGATTGGGGAACCCAAATCAATGATGAAATTCATGAGCAATTGATAAATGTGTCAACCACTCTAAATTTCTACATGACTTCTTATTTGGTGTATGTTGTTGTTGTGATGAGGAAATTTCCAAGGCTATCTACAAAGGGAAACTGACATTTTGTACCTGTGTATGAATATTTTTATCAGTTGAAACTAAAAGAAAGTCTTCATCATTTCAAGAGGATCACAAATGCCTTCTTTGCACCTCTGTTGTTCAGTTTTAATCCAACTCTCAAAAAGAAGAGAGTGTCAGATGAGGCATACAAAGTGGTGAGTAAGGTTGGTTGTATCTTTTTGCAATTTCCAACTTTCACTTATATGAGGGTAGGTTGCTATACTGGGTGCCCTTACATGTTGCCTAGATATCCCTCAGATAAGTGGATACTCATGGAGCTATGTAGACATCTGATCTTAGTCCACAAGGAATGTGTGAGAATTCACAAACAAGGTTTCAAGTTCCCACCGACAATTGGGAGGTATACTATTCATAGTGTACAAAAGGAAAAGTCAATCTATGCAGAGATGTAGATTGTAACTATCAGAACATACAAATATAGATTTGATTTTGACTACCATGATGTGAAGAGGAAATTAAAGAAAGATCACCTACATGTCTACCGTTTTGAAGACATACGAGCTGACTGCAGGGATGAAGAAGACATTTGCAAAATGGAATTTTGCAGGCTAACAGTAGAGCAAATCAGAGAGCTGAGTGTGGCTGATCTACCAAAGGATTTCCAAGGTCCTGGCGACATCCTAAACTCTGCCTATGAAGAAGATGAAATTTCTAAGAGGCCCTTACCTCTGATTTAATGGTCTAAAAAGGAAAGTATCTCTATTGGGGAAAGACTTTCTCCCATCTTGCACAACACAACAAAATGGTTGCATAAACACGGTTTCCAAATGAAAGCTTTCAAGACTGAATCAAAAGAGAACCACCAGGAGCAGAAACCAATCAACGACCAAAACTCCACTCAAAGAACAAACAAGCGACTATTCCCTCTTCTTCCTAAAGAGGTCTTAGAATCAAGTTCACTGTTGGTAAGAAAGTTACATAGGTTGTTGAATAACAAGAGGTAACATAATCTAAACCTACACATTCAGAAGAAAAAGAGCTTGCTTTTGAGGAACAAACTTTTGAAGAAGAAGAGCGAAACGAAAGTGGAGAATCTAAAGAAGAAGAGTCTGAAGAAGAAGAAGAGTCTGAAAAAGATGAAGGAGAAAAAGAAGGTAATGAGGAATAACTTGGGAATGATGATGAATGACAACTATCTCCTCATGAGAATATTGTTGAAGATATTCCCTGAACGTCATCAGATGTAACTCCAAATGTTCCTCATACACCTCCCAATCCTAACACTCCTCTGCCTCCTCTTCCTACTTCACCTTCTCCCACATCTACCATACATGCAGTGGACATTTCTCTTCCCCCTGCAACATCAATTGTCCTTGCCACTCCTCCTACAGTTTCAAATATGCAAACTATTGATATCTTGTCAAGCTCTCTCTCATCCATCCCAAGTTTGTCATCTCCATCTTTTGACATTTCATCTAAAGCTAAATCCGATAGATTTATGAATGACTCTTTGTAGAGTCAACTTGGTATGTAGTCTACTGGAGCAATCATGACAGCTACTACCCTAATTGTTACCATAACAATCATTTCTATAGAAGTAGCTATGACACAAGAGTTAATAGTGAGTCAAGAAGCATATAATTCCTCCCTTCCTCCTTGGTTGGTCTCTCAAGGATCAAAGCAGAAGAAAAAAATGATCTCTCTAGAAGAGCTTGATCTTGAAGAGATAGCTCCTCCAAAAACCAAGGGGAAGAAAAAGACGAAGGTACATTCAAGGATTCATGTTGAAAAAACTGGTCATAAGTTTGTAGAGATTGGTCTACCCCCGCAAGAGGAAGGCGATGTAAACATGGAGGACTACATAGTCACGAGAGTCTAGCTTGGAAAACTAACAAATGAAAGTGCAAAGGCAGATGCATATGTTGTCTTGGATGCCTTAGCAGGAAGGCTTGACAAGATGGAACAAGCCCAAAATATTTACAAGGAGAAGGTCGAGCGTTATACAACTTTTTTTAGGAAACTAGCAGGCTCTTCAGGAAATGTACAACCTTTGGATATGGTAAGCTTTGTGGACCTGACGGTGAAAAAGGTGGAGAAGTTTGCCTCTAAGGGTAAAGTGTTGTATGATTTCATTGATGAAATGATAGAACATGGTTCACAATTCATAGTTGTTGCGGATGAGAAGGCCACTTGAATAGCCAAGCTAAAATCAAAGCTTGATAAGGAAGAAAGCATACTTTCCCAAGAGAAAAAAGAATTGGAAAAATTCCTCTCATTTTGGTCACGAATGAAAGAGGCAAAGCTAAGTAAGTTGGTGGAAGTTGGGGTAATTCCCGACAAAGAGAAATATGTGGAGGCAAGAGAATCCCTCAAGCACCACATTCAAGTGATCAATTCTCTTATTGATGATATCCACCAAGTACAAGAAGATGTCAAAGGACATCGTGTTATCCTGGAAAATGGAATTAAGGAGTTGTCGGGTAAGCTCCTTGATGAAGATCACATTTTTCTCCCGGCCAGTGAACTTTCACAGATCTACAAGGAATCCTTCATGAAGCAAGTAGAGGATGCAAACTTTTCAAAGACCTCCATGCATGCAATTTATGATATATGACTTTCTCTTGATAATCTCAAGATGCATCTTGACAGATGCAAGAAGATTCACTCATTTTCCAAAAGATCAATCACCAGAGTTCACACCATTGTGGATTACACTGTTGGTCTAGATGAGGCATTCATCCTGGAGACAAAGAAGAGATATGAAGACTTCCCTACCCAATACAAGGAACCATGGAGACTTCTTTTCATCTCAGTGTTAGATAGTTTTTTCTTTCATTTACACATTTTATAAATAGTTCTCAACATCTTACATGTCTTTTTCTAAGATGTAATTACATGTTAAAAAAAGATGTTTTCCCAAAAACATGGACAACATCTTTGAATAATTTGACTTGTTAGGTGATATTTTCCTGAATTAGCTCACTTAACTTTCCTAATTTTTCTCATCTACTTTTCCTAGATTTTATCTTCCCTGTCTTTTATAAATATGAGGGAATTCTTTTGTAATCTTTATCTTTCATCTTTTGCAACAAAGTGCTGCCCATTTTGAGAAGCAAATACATGAAACTTTGTGTTCATCTTTGTGTATCTATTTTGATCAATAAAGAAGAAAGTTGCATACTATACTTTGTGTTGGATCGATTATCTTTTGGATTTGATTGAGATTGGTAGCAATTAGTGAGTGAGATCTAAGGGATTTGAATAAATCTATGTAAACTTTGTGTTGCACTCTTTATTTAAATTTATGGTACTATTTGGATAACTATTGGTGAATTATCTACAATACTTTGTGCTTGTATTTGTTCATGGTGTTCATGAAATTTTTGTATCTAGAAGACTTTGTGCTTCTAATACGACACTCATTACATATATCAAGGATCCATTGGTGAAAAGCTGTAGAACGACTTTGTGCCTTCGTGAGCTTTTATTTTCTTATTTTATCATTTATTGTTATCATGCTGGTATCTCTAGGCTTTGCTTTGACAAGATAGAGATATTGGAATTACTGCTTTGCTTTTAGTTTAAAGTTGTATCAAATCAGAACTACCAACCGTGAAGCATTGTAAAACATATTCTCTGAAAAAAGAGAGAAGTATGAATTTGACACACCCCCATCTCACACAGTTGTGGTTGAAATCAAGGTTGTGTAATCACTTAAAAAGGGATTACATATAATTTTCACCCAACAATTTTTTGGCAACTCCGTTGGGAAATGACATATGCAATTAAAGCCTCACACTTTTGATTGAAGTGAATAAGTTTTCTAGTATCTTATTGTGATCTTTCATATTGTTATTTTTAATATCTCTTACATTTTTGATCTATAGTCTAGCAGATAGAAGGTAGACACGAGGTTTGAGGGCTCAAGGAGTAGCAAATACAGTTTTTCAAGACTTGTTGCAACATAATTCTCCACCTACTCCTCCACAAGTAAGGTCACTATTGAAACACACAACAAGTTATCCTCCACGAAGGATATGATCTCCTCTTCCAAGTGAATCCTATGTTTTTCACAGAGTTCCAGTGCAAGTACCTATTGTGTAACCTATCATGGCCACACCACCTGCAGGACCTTGGGGAAATGCCTTTGGTCCCCTCCGTTTGGCCGCACCTCTACATGAACTTCCACATGTCTCGATAAAGCATATTCTGAAGTTTCTAGGTGACAGAAAACAACATCATGATGAAAAAATTGCTACCTTTTACATTGTTTGTGGTGTTCTCGACGTAGAACACAAAGATGTTGTTGTAAGTTTGTTCATTGAATCTATACAAGGAGTTGTTGTTGAATGGTTATATACTCTTCTAGCTACTTCTATCACTGATTGGAACACTCTTCACACCAAGTTTGAGGAAAGGTTCAAACTTGCTAAAGAAGCACATGCTTTATTGGCACAACTTACAACCATGCAGAAAGAGGCCCATGAACCCATGCGTGAGTTCGTGGCTAAGTTTAATAAGCTAGTGACAAGAATCCTAAATGAGGCGAGACCAACCGATCATAATTTGAAGTGCTTCTTCATCAACATGCAACTCCCCAAAGTAAGTTTTTTCTTGCATAGGGAAGCTCTTGCCAATGTTGAAACAACTCAATAATTAGCTACCAGTCTTGAAGATGACATGATCCTTACTGGAGAAATAAGGATGAATACCAACAACAAGAAGATGCAAGCATCAAAATCTTTAGCTTCTAATGCTAATGCTCCAAATACTAATTCTAATTTTTTTGATCCCATGGTTCAAAGGTTGGAAAATGAAATCTTAGCTTTGAAAAAGCGAGTTTCCAACAACACCTACAAGGATGTTCCCAGAAGGAATTTTCCTAACTATGTTGGAAACAAAAACCAAAATCATCTTCCAACACCATAATGAAGGATCACACTTGAAGCTCCACCAACTAATATTGTCGCGGGATACTATGAGGCTGAACAAGATGAATATGCACAATCGGATTATCCCATGGAAGAAAGTGTTGATCTCTTTCAAGATGAAGAAATGGAATCAGCTAGCGACTCCAATGTTGGCTATTTGCAAATGGCAAAAGAATCTGAGGAGGAGGACATGGTGACATATGCATATGTTGTCTTTATGTGGCAACAAAAAAATCAACTTAATCAAACTCAAGCTACTACTTCACCAACATAGGAGAAGTTGTCAGTTACCATTGCAAAAAGAGGATCTCCTCCACCTTAGCAACCCAAAAATGCAGCAAACAAACAAGTAAGTGCTCCTCATCCCCCTCCGTTAATTCTTGTCATTCCAAAATCCAATCTCCAGGTTCCTAAGACCAGTGTACCTTTTGTTAAACCTATCAGTGAAGTTACTACATCCAATTTACAAAATTCACTCCATGCTTTTGACATTATTGAACATGCCAAGAAAACCAAGATCCAAATGTCTGAAGTTGAATACCTCAAGGCCAATCCCGACCAATTTGACAAGCTTGTCAAGTTTGTGAAGGATAAAGGAATTACCCCAAATCAAGATTCATCTCCTGATATTCCTGCTGCTCCAAATCCCCAGACACCACAAAATAACCTTGTTTCTACCCCTCTAGTTACATCTAGGTGTATCAATCCATTCTTTATTTCTTTACTTATCAATGGATTTAAATTAAGCAACTATGTTATAGATTCTAGTGCATCAGATAATGTGATGCCACCTAAGGTAGCTACTTCCTTAGGCTTTGAATTTGACCAAAACCTTTAGCCGTTGTTTCTCCATGGAGAACAAACACGTACCTTTGATTGATCAAATCAAAGATGCATAGTACACATTTGTTGTGTACCCAGAAAAGAAAATAAAGATGACAGTTCTAGTAGCTGATGTGCCAGCATCTTGCAAAATCCTTCTTGGATGCAATTTATGTAAAGATGTTGGAGGTGAATTGAGCATGGACATGTCTGAAGCCAGGATACTTGTGAAAGGCATGATGTAGAAATTGATTCCTGAAAGAGTATTAAAATTTTTAGTTACTCAATCCGACAATCCAAGGGCTCAAATTCTATTTGAGTCTTCAAATGTTGGAACGTATTATCTACAAACAAAATAGGTTGGTGAATCTTCAACAAGACATGAGTTAAAGAGTGATGATTCTTCCTCAACAACAAATGAGTCATCATTAGATGATTTGTCTATCTCAGATCATGAAGCTTCATCAGATGATGAAGCTACAAATTTTAATACTGTCAGTCTTGGTGACCCAAACAATGTTTGGTTACTCGAGTTTGATGCATTTTCTCTTCCACTAGTTCTAGAGTGGGAATGGTTTTCATTTCACCTACAGGAAATTTTTTCCCTTTCTCTTTCAAATTACAGTTTGACAACACTAATAACACTGTTGAATATGAAGCTTTGTTATTAGGAATGCAAGTTGCAGGAAAGAAAGGTATCAAAAATCTACATGCACAAGGCGATGTCGAGTTGATAGTATTTCAAGGAAGGAATTTGTACTAGACAAAAAATGATAGACTTAGGCATTATTGCAATCTTGTTTGGGATTGCTTTGAAGAGTGTTGTCCTTGATTTTTGACATGCAAAAATCAGAAATAACCCATCAAAATTTTAACATTTTTAGGCCTTAAGGCACATTTTATGAGGTGCAAAGGTTAGAAAATTTTAGTTTTGGGTCTATAGCCCTTTTGGCTAACATTTTTCATTCACTCGTCTGTTTTCGTGAAATTCTAAGTCATTTTTAGTGTGTTTTTGGTCAATTTTAGGTTTCTGGGGCATGACTACAAGTAGGAGTTTTAATTTCCTCTTACAAGTAAGTGATAGGAACTTTTTGCCTTTATTTTAAGTCAGTTGTAGGAACTTTTTATATAACTTACAAGTTGTAGGAACCTTTTGTTCTAATTACAAGTTATATGAACTTTTGAGATAACTTACAAGTTGTAGGAACTTTTTGTTCACTTTACAAGTTACTTTTTAAAAAGTTACTTGCAATATGTTATAAAAAGTCCTATTTCACTTAAGTGACTTGTTATGAGCTCCAAAAGTTCCTATTTCTTTTTATTTTTAAAAGTTCACTTGCAATGAGCTCCAAAAGTTCCTATTTGTTTTTATTTTTAAAAATTCACTTGCAATGAGCTCCAAAAGTTCCTATTTCTTTTTATTTTTAAAAGTTCACTTGCAATGAGCTCCAAAAGTTCCTATTTCTTTCTATTTTTAAAAGTTCATTTGTTATGAGCTCCAAAAGTTCCTATTTCTTTTTATTTTTAAAAGTTCACTTGTTATGAGCTCCAAAAGTTCCTATTTGAGTCTTTTATCATAATGTTCACTTGCGAAGTGTATCTAAAAACCTGATTTGTAAGTAAAGGGAATTTTTAAAGTTATTTGTTATTTTGTTCACTTGTAATGAGACTTAAAAAACCCAAAATGCTTGCAATGAACTTTTACAAGTTATTTTAAACTTGTAATGAGCATCAAAAAAACCGAAATTAGTTTTGAAAGTGTTTTTGTGGATTTTTAACTTGCTCTTGCTCATATGTACCCTGATTGGAGAGATTTTTGGCATGAAAAATACTTGGCAAGGTCTGGAACTTTATTAAATCCCCCAGTTTTTCTCTACCATTGCCACGTTTTTGCAGATTTGAGTTTGTACATGGCGCCTAGGGTTTTTCTTCTTTGTTTTGGCTTGTAAACTCTTGTTGCGGGTATGTTCTTTATTTCTTTTTATTTTTCTATTTTTGTTGCTTTAAATATTTTGTTCCTAGGTTTCCTTTCTTTGAAGATTGAGATTGCATATTATAAAAGAAACGTGTATGGTTGAAAACACGTTTTTCCACTTCATATGCCCTTCATTCATTTCTCTTTCATGCACCATCATTATTCATTCGCCCTTCATTCATAAAAAAAAAAATTCCACTTCATACGCCCTTCATTCCATTTCATTTCATGTTCATTTCACCTCATTCACATTTCTCCATGATCTTATTACTATTTTCTGCAAAAGAAAGAAAGAAAAATGATGCCCTTGACTGCAAGTCGGGATTTTATAAACCAACTGCAAGTAGGAAGTTTTGGTCAAAAGTGCAAGTAGATGTTTCAAAAATAAACTTGCAATGAGCTCTCATTTTTCCTACCTTACACTTTTTAACTTGCAATATGTCCCAAAAATCCCGATTACACTTTGCACTTGTTATCAGCCTTCCAAAACCCGAAATTGGTCCAAAATGCACTCAAAAACACTTGAAAATGAGTCTTTAGGATCCAATCACAAGTGCAAAACTTGTATTTTCCCATACACATATGAAGTTGCATGTTCGTTCTCCACAATTGCAAGTCAATTTTCTTGTTTTTCCACACATGTAATGTTGTTTCCAAAACCCAAAATTGAGCTTTAGCCTCACTTTTGTAGCCCCTTTGTCTCATTTTTCGTTAATTCTGTTTGCACACATGACCCACCAAATCAATAATATAAGGCATGGGCCTTATTTTTCAGACAAATTCCAAAGCTGGAAAATGATACAAAGGAAGAAAAACAACATGATGAAGCCACACAAAGAGTTGAATAAGTGACATGATTGAGCATAGAATTCTTTCAAGACAGAGATGGAAGAATATTTTCCAAACAGTAGCATGAAGATCCACTCAAGGATGATGGTTTGAGTCATGTATTGGACACTTAGAATAATTACAATTATGCATTTGTAATTTTGTTTTGACAAATTACATGTAAAGTCAAAAATTGTAATGGCAAGTGGCCATGCTACTCGCATTATTGAAGATTGTAATTACATGTAATCAAATTACAAGTCAAGATAAATTAGGATTGTAATTTGGAATAAGTCAATTGCAAGTAGTTGGTGGTTGAGAGAATTTCTCAAGTTAGTTGGGATCCTCCCACCTTTTTCTCATGACCTCTCTCCTATAAATACTTGAGGGGGTCCTTTGTAATCTTTATCTTTTTAGCAATAGAGAGAGAACTCTGCATAAATTTACAACAAAAAAGTCTTTGAGCTTTGTGTATGTAAACCTGATTTTCAAGCAATACAAAGGAAGGTTATAATGTTTCAAACTTTGTGTTGAATCTTATGGTATGATATTACTATGTTCTTATGTCATAGTGATATAGTTTTCTGAATTATTCTTGTGATCTTGTGGAGTTATTGTGATAAAAATTTAATCTAATTTCTTGTAGTCTTTGTGCTATAAGTTTGAAAGGTTAAATTAGCTTAATTTGTGATTAGGAGTTGGGAAGAATTATAAGTCTTTGTGCTTGTAATAATTCTCATATTAGGTGTTATATATTGCAACTTGTTCTCAAATTATCTTTCAAAAAGGGTAGATAGGATCTCAAATTCTCAAGACTTTGTGCTTGGAATTGTTTTCCCGTCCCAAAGGAAGTGACAAAAGTCTTTGTGCTTTCAGGAAACTTCATTTCCTTTCTCTCGATTTTATTGCAAGTTGTTGTAAGATTTTTTCTAAAAGTTAATGCTACTTTTCTGTAAAGAGAAAATAATTTAATCTTTCCTGAAACAAGAGGAAAGATTGTCATTCCACCCATATTTGTTTTAGTTAGTAGGAAAGGGGGAGCCTTCCCTTAATTATGAGAGTTTTATCTCACACATTGTGGCTGAAACCACCATTTTGCTAAACCTCACAAGTTTGCAAAATTTTCAACCAAAAAAGAGTTTGAGGCTTTTAATATATCTGTAGTTTCAAGGGAATATAATGACAAAGTCGATTCCTTAGCAGTTTTAGCCATGCTCTTGATATCGCATAAAGAATTTCATGGTTCCAGCTATACCATTGAATTGGTTTTCTACCTGAGTGTTCCTAATAATTTAGAGAACTGGCAAATTTTTAATGAGGATAATCAAATTGTTGCCTTTTTGGAGAAGGTAGAAAATTTTGATGAATTATACTTTGAAGGAAGTGATTCTCCACATCAAGAATCGTGTCTGATATGAATCCAATTACAGGTGAAGAATTCTTGCAGCTCAAAGGGAATAAAATTCTCAAGGGATTGGTATCTCTAGAGAAATTTTTTGATAAGGATGATCGCTATGTCAAGAAACAATTCTCAAATTCTGATTTGTCTAATGAGGTTGAACAAATCAACTTAGGAACTGAAGCAGATCCTAAGATGTTAAAAATTGGTAAGTGTTGCACAACTGAAGAGAGAAGGAAGTTTTATAAGTTGTTACAAGAATATATGGATGTCTTGGCATATTCATATGAAGATCTAAAATCCTTCCAACCAAAGGAGGTGCAACACAACATTCCCCTTAAGATTGGAGCATTTCCTTATAAAAAAAGTAGAGGCAATATAACCCAAATATTTTTGGAACGATCCTTGTGGAAGTTCAGAAAATGTTGAACCCCCAAATAATACAATGTGGATAGCAAATAATGTTCCCGTTCATAAGAAAAATGGTGAGATCCATATTTGTTTGGATTTCTGAAATCTGAACCAGCTATCACTCAAGAATAATTATCCTCTTCCAGTAATGGACTAAGTTCTTCAAAACGTGACCAGATCTAATATGCTCTCCATGTTGGATGGTTTTTCCGATTACAACCAGATTGAAGTCAATTCAAGTGATCAACACAAGATGGATTTTACAATACCATGGGGTACCTTTGCATATTGTAGAATGCCTTTTGGCCTGATCAATGCTAGTGCCATGTTTCAATGCGCTATGGACTTGGCTTTCCATGATGTGCTGGATAAGTTCATTATGCTGTATCTTGATGATCTTATAGTTTTTTCTAAAAAACTTCATGAACATTTTTACCATATAAGGAAAATATTGGAGAGGTGTCGACAACATGGTATTTCCTTGAACCCCAAAAAGTCAATTTTTGGGGTTACAGAAGGTAAACTTCTTTGTCACATTGTGTCCACAGAGGGTTATATTAAGGTTGAATCAGAAAGAAATTAAAAGTATCAAATCACTCACTCTTCCATCAAGCAAGAAAGTTATCCATTCCTTCTTTGGAAAAGTAAACTTTCTGTGAAGATTCCTTCCAGACTTTGTAGAAAAGACTCATCATATTGTTAATATGATGAAAGGTACTACCACTTTTCATTGGATGACAAAAAGAAAGGTTGGGTTTGATGATATCAAAGAGGCCATTACTCATGTGCCAGTGTTAGTCTTCCCAGACTACACAAGGGAATTCATCATGTATAGTTATGCTTCCAAGCATACACTTTCGACAATTCAGGTGCAAGAAAATCGCGAGGGTTTTGAATCCCCAATTGCATTCATAAGTTGTCCTCTAAAAAAATATGAATTGAAATATTCCCAGATGGAAAAACATGCTTTTTCCATGGTCAAAGCTGTTAAACATTTTTGGTTCTACATTCTTAATAGCCATGTCAAAGTCCTATTTCCAGATTCAACCATTAAGTCCATCTTAACACAACAGGAGTTTGGAACAAAAAGAGGCAATTGGATTGCCAAGATTCAAGAATATGAAATGGACATCAAGCCTACCAAGTTGATACGTGGGTGAGGTTTGTGTCAGCTCATTACTAAAAATAATCCTGATGAAGAAGTTTCAATGACTAAGGAGTCGGATCCAAGTGAACTTCCAATGGTGTTATTCTTCAGTACAACTCCTAAGTGGTATTCCAACATTTCCCATTTTCTCACTTATGGGGAATGTCTTGATCATTTAACTCCAAAGGAGAAAAGAACCATCAAATCAAAGTAAAAAAACTTTGTCTTATGGGACAATGGTTTGTACAAATGTGCATTGGATGGAACCTTTTCGTGATGTGTTGATGAAGAACAATAGGAAAGATTATTGAAGTCATATCATGACTTAGCATGTGGAGAACACTTTTCAGTGCTAGTAACTACTCACAAGATCCTGAGAGCCAAGTACTACTAGCCTAAACTCTTTCAATATGTCTACTCTTGGGTGCATAAATGTGAGTTGTGTCAACAGTTCGTAGGTAATCCAAAGTTGGTAGCTTTGACTTTAAAACTAGTTGTTATTGAAGAACCCTTCCAATAGTGGGGAATTAACTTCATCAGTGTAGTGAATCCACCATCAAGTGTGGGACACAGCTATGTCTTAATTGCAACTGACTACTTCACCAAGTGGATGGAAGCAATTTCGGCTAAGCATGCTACTTCTAAAGTGGTATGTAGTTTCTTAAAAGAAAATATCATTTACAAGTTCAGTGTACCGAACAAAATTGTTGCTGACTATGCTTTTTCCTTCTCTTCAAGCGAGATAACTGAGTTCTATTTTGAACATGGCATAACTTTGTCTCATTCATCTGACTATTACCCACAAGGTAATGGTCAATCTGAATCAAGCAACAAGAACTTGGTGACTATAATCCACAAGTTGGTGGATGAGAATCAACGTTTTTGGCACAAAGCTTTGCACAATGCTTTGTGGGTAGACATAATAACTCCAAAGTGGGTGATTGGTATGTCTCCTTTCCAACTCTTGTATGGGTTGAATGTAGAAATTCACATAACCTTAGAACTTCCAACCTTCAAATTGGCTAAGGCCATTGAGGATGAGACTTCTGATAATTCATTCGATAAGCAGATAATGTATCTCTCTGAATTGGAAGAGAATCAAGTTTAGGTGGCTAACCGCATCGAGGAGCATTAGGACCAAGTCAAGAAGCTTTTTGACAAGGCCAAGTCTCATTATTTTTAAATTGGCGATCTTGTTCTCTTATGGAACAAGTGAAGAGAACCAAAGGGTATGCATGAGAAGTTTGATTAACTATGGACAGGACCTTTCAAAGTTCATCAACTACATGGTGAAAGCAGTTTCCTCTTGGCATACGAGGATGGAACGCCATTTTATCTTCCTCATAGTGGGAAACATCTCAAACACTTTACATAGTAAGGTGATAGGCTTTCAAATGTAATAATTTTAATTACAATCCTTGCATCTTTTTGTTTTTGAGTCTTTTTCTTTTCATCATCTAACTCTATGCCCAATGGATGGATAAAGGCACTTGATTCTAGAGTTCTTCTCCCTTCAATCATTTCTAATAATGACTAAAGGAAGCTCCCTAGCTAGAGCCAGATGTTATCCTCAAATCCAACTGCACCAAATTCATGAGATAATCCCCTACAAAACTTGTCTGTTTCGTAGTTTTGTGTACTTCAAGCCCATAAAATGAGGCAAATTTCAATTCACCTCAATACGCGGTGAAAAACCTCAAATAGTCCATTTGAGTGTTCCCCCCCATCTGCCTTTCAAAGAGATTTGAAACAAGTATCTTCGTGAACTCTCAACCTTTGGGAGTTAGTCAAATTGTGAAACATGTCGAAGCGCTGAAAATCAATGCCCCTACATATGCCTTAGTGAAAATTTAACTCCAAGTGTTGGAGTGCTAAAAATCAACACTCCTGCACTTTGCCACCAACTTTGAGATGCACGAGCGCTGATTTTAAATGCTAGTGCATTTTTCCCTAGGTAGATTATATCACTTGCACAAGCGGTGATTTTTACCACTTGTCCATCTATTTCACCTTTATGTCTGCCTTCATTAATGTGAAACTCCAAGTTGCATTTATGGTATTTTTAATCACTTAAAAGTGATTTTGAGCTAATATCTTTTAGTTTAATTCGCCACTTCCTCCTCCTTGTGGGGATCACTCTCCAAACCTCCTGCAACTCACATTTGAGGATTTCCTCAAGCTTTCAGCTAGGGTTTTCGTCGTTCTCCAGGTACGTTGTTTCTTCTCTTACTTCATTGAGTCTTTCTTTCTATTTACTTTTAGAAAGCTATGTCATTTCATTTTCTAAGTTGTGCTCATTACATGTACTCTACTTAGGGTTTGTGGTTTTTATTACTGCATGTCTTTGATTTACCATACAATCCTGCTCTTTGTCTTTGTTCTTTTACTTGTCTTCTTTTTGGTTTTATTTCTTTTTGACTCGCCACCGTTTCTCATATTGTTCGAGCGGTGAATTTTATTTGAACACCACAAAAACCTCTATTTGTTTTCAAATGCTCGAGCGAGCTTTATCACCACTCAAACATCAATTGGTCTTCCTCTCACATGCAAGAGTAGTGAAAAAGTTTGCTCTTGTACTATCAATTGATCTCCCAAACTTCAAATGTTGTGGTGGTGTTTTTGTTTGTCATTGCATACTAGAGATTTTTTGCAACTCCCAAATGTAGGAGTGGTGAAAATCATTGCTTCTACATGGAGTATTTTTTTTCCAAACACATGTTGAAGTAGTGAAATATCTCGCTTGTACACTTATGGATTTGACTCAAAGGATGAAGGATATGCTTGAGCGCTGAAAATCAGTGCTTGAGCATAAACTAAAGTTTCCCATGCAATGCTCAAGCACTGAAATTTAGCACTTTAACACATTACCTTCTTGCCATGTTGAACATGTAGGAGTGTTTATTTTTAGCACCCCTACATGAAAACTATCACCTCGAGATGTAGGAGTGCTAATTTTCAATGCTCCTACATAAAAAGTAGTTTTTTCCATTAAGGCTCTGAAATCACTCTACTTGCACTCTAAGCCTCATTTCTTCGCTCATGCTACATTTTCCATGTAAAATAGCTCATCCACACTTGCTTTGAATTTCTTGCTCGTATCACACTTCCCAACTCTACATTCTCTCCTAACATTTTTTGATTCACTATTCTTGCAATTTCTCTCAAGATCTCATCAGGTGACCCCAAAGGTGATATCTCTTGATCCTGTTGTTTATAGATGATAGAAAATAAGCCTTCGTTGTCTTCTAAGAAAGAGGGAAAAATGGAATATAAATACCAGGGTGTCTTTCTGCCTACCGTGGTGATCTCGAAGGTGGACGAAATCAAGAACACTGAAATTGGTCGTTAGGACCTTAAAGACTTTGTAAAGAGAACTGAGAAAAGACCCTTGGAAGATAGCTTGAGAGCCATTGTCCATAGCAATTTGCACCTGGTGTCCACGTTCCTGACTTTTTCTCATAATACAGAGTTTTTTCTCTAGGTTGTAGCTCACTACATCAAAGATAACAAAAGTGTAACAAATTCCTCGAGACAAGTCATGATGAGACTGGATCCTGAATTATTTGACTTTGTTTTATGGGTTCCTCGAATGGAACAATACACAAATATTTCAATGCAATAGGCATAGGAAGTTTATGATCAAGATCCAACTAAGGCTAAAAATTTGATTAAAAACCAATGGTTGAAAACACCTAGGCCCACTATCTCAAGATGGCCAAAGGGGCTTCTTCGAAGTGACTTTAAAGAGGATATCAAGGATATGATTACTCTGCTGAGCATGGTTAAAGGATTCCTCGATTCATCTCATTTTCAGGAGTGGATGTATGAATACATTCAGATCATCAAGAGAAAGAAAGCTCATATTGATTGGGGAACCCAAATCAGCGATGAAATTCATGAGCAATTGATAAATGAGCCAACCACTCTAAAGTTCTACATGACTTCTTATTTGGTGTATGTTGTTGTTGTGATGAGGCAATTTCTAGGGCTATCTACAAAGGGAAACTGACATTTTGTACCCGTGTATGAATGTTTTTATCAGTAGAAACTAAAAGAAAGTCTTCATCATTTTAGGAGGGTCACAAATGCCTTCTTTGTACCTCTATTGTTCAGTTTTTATCCAACTCTAAAAAAGAAGAGAGTGTCGGATGAGGCATACAAAGTGGTGAGTAAGGTTGGTTGCATCTTTTTGCAATTTCCAACTTTCACTTATATGAGGGTAGGTTGCTATACTAGGTGCCCTTACAAGTTGCCTATCTATATCCCTCAGATAAGTGGATACTCATGGAGTTGTGCAGACAATTGATCTCAGTCCACAAGGAACACATGAGAATTCACAAACCAGGTTTCAAATTCCCACTGACAATTGGGAGGTATATTATTCATAGTGTATAAAAGGAAAAATCAGTCTATGCAGAGATGCTGCTCGTAACTATCAGAATATACAAATATAGATTTGATTTTGACTAGCAGGATGTGAAGAGGAAATTGAAGAAAGGTCACTTACATGTCTACCATTTTGAAAACATATGGATTGACTGCAGGGATGAAGAAGACATCTGCAAAATGGACTTTTGCAGGCTAATAGTAGAGCAAATTAGAGATCAGGGTGTGGCTAATCTACTAGAGGATTTCCAAGATCCTAGCGACACCCTAAACTCTGCCTATGAAGAAGATGAGATTTCTAAGAGGCCCTTACCTCTAATTCAATGGTATAAAAAGGAAAGTATCTCTATTAGGGAAAGACTTGCTCACATCATGCACAACATAGTAGAATGGTTACATAAAAATGGTTTCCAAATGAAATCTTTCAAGAATGAATCAGACGGAGAACCACCAGGAGCAAAAACCAGTCAACAAACAAAACTCCACTCAAAGAACAAACAAGTGGCTATTCCCTCTTCTTCTTGAAGAGGTCCTAGAATCAAGTTCACTATTGGCAAGAAAGTTGCATAGGTTGTTGAATAACAAGAGGCAACATAATCTGAACCTACTTATTTAGAAGGAAAAGTGCTTGCTTCTGAGGAATAAACTTCCAAAGAAGAAGAGGGAAATGAAAGCGAAGAATCTGAAGAAGAAGAGTCTAAAGAAGAAGAAGTGTCTGCATAAGAAGAGGAGTCTGAAAAAGATGAAGGAGAAAAAAAAGGTAACGAGGAAGAACTTGGGCATGACGATGAACAACAACTGTCACCGGGTCATGAGAACATTGTTGAAGATCTTCCCTGAACGTCATCGCCTGTAACTTCAAATGTTCCTCATACACCTCCCAATCCTAACACTCCTCCACCTCCTATTGTACTTCACCTCCTCCCACATCTACCATACATGCAGTGAACGTTTCTCTTCCTCCTGCAACATCAACTGTCCTTTCCACTCCTGCATTTTCAAATATGCAAATTGTTGATATCTTGTCAAGCTCTCCCTCATCCATCCCAAGTTTTTCATGTCCATATTTTGAAGTTTCATCTGAAGCTAAATTTGATAAATTTATGAATGAGTCTTTGTAGATTCAACTTGGTATGCAGTTTACTAGAGCAATCATGATAGATACTAACCCGATTGTTACCATACCAATCATTTCTACAGAAGTAGCTATGACACAAGAGTTGACGGTGAGTCAAGAAGCATATACTTCCTCCCTTCCTCCTTGGTTTGTCTCTCAAGTATCGAAGCAAAAGAAACAAATGATCTCTCCAAAAGAGCTTGATCTTGAAGAGACAACTCCTTCAAAATCCAAGGGGAAGAAAAAGGCGAAGGTACATTCAAGGCTTCATGTTGACAAAACTGGTCTTAAGTTTGTAGAGATTGGTCTACCCCCGCAAGAGGAAGGCGATGTAAACATGGAAGATTACACAGTCACGAAGGTCCAACTCGACAAAGTGACAAATGAAAGTGCAAAGGAAGATGCATAGGTGGTCCTGGATGCCTTAGTAGGAAGGCTTGAAAATATGGAACAATCCTGAAATATGTACAAGGAGAAGGCCGAGCATTATGTAGCTATTTTGATGAAACTAGCAAGCTCTTCAGGAAATGTACAACCTTTGGCTATGGTAAGATTTGAGGGCCCAGTAGTGAAAAAGGCAGAGAAGTTTTCCTCTAAGAGTAAAGTTTTGTATGATTTCATTGATGAAATGATAGAACATGGTTCAAAAGTCATAGTTGTTGTAGATGAGAAGGCCACTTAGATAGCCAAGCTAAAATCAGAGCTTGATAAGGAAGAAATCTTACTTTCCCAGGAACAAAAAGAAATGGAAAAATTCCTCTCATTTTGGTCACGAATGAAAGAGGAAAAGCTAATTAAGTTGGTGGAATTTGGGGTAATTCCCGACAAAGAGAAATATGTGGAGGTAAGAAAATCCCTCAAGCATTGCATTCAAGTGATCAAGTCTCTTATCAATGATATCTGCCAAGTACAAGAAGATGTCAAAGGACATTATGTTATCCTAGCAAATGGAATTAAGGAGTTACCGAGTAAGCTCCTTGATGAAGATCATATTTCCCTCCTGGCTAGTGAACTTTCATAGATCTACAAGGAATCTTTCATGAAGCAAGTAGAGGATGCAAACTTTTCAAAGACCTCCATGCATGCAATTTATGATATACGACTTTCTCTTGATAACCTCAAGATGCATCTTGACAAATGAAAGAAAATTCACTCATCTGCTAGAAGATCAATCGCCAGAGTTCACACCATTATGGATTACACTATTGGTCTAGATGAGGCATTCATCCTGAAGACAAAGAAGAGATATGAAGACTTCCCCTCCCAATACAAGGAACCATGGAGACTTCTTTTCATCTCCAATGTTAGATAGTTTTTCTTTCATTTACGCATTTTGTAAATAGTTCTCAACATCTTACATGTATTTTTCTAAGATGTAATTTACATGTAAAAACAAAGATGTTTTCCCAAAAACATGGACAACATCTTTGAATAATTTGACTTGTTAGGTGAGATTTTCTTGAATTAGCTCACTTAACTTTCCTAATTTTTCTCATCTACTTTTCCTAGATTCGCTCTTCCCTCTCTTTTATAAATATGAGGGAATTCTTTTGTAATCTTTATCTTTCATATTTTGCAACAAAGTGCTACCCATTTTGAGAAGCAAATACATGAAACTTTGTGTTAATCTTTGTTTATCTATTTTGATCAATAAAGAAGAAAGTTGCATACTAGACTTTGTGTTGGATCGATTATCTTTTGGATTTGATTGAGATTGGTAGCGATTAGTGAGTGAGATCTAAGGGCTTTGAATAAATTTGTGTAAACTTTTTGTTGCACTCTTTATTTGAATTTGTGATATTGTTTTGGATAACTATTGGTGAATTATCTAGACATTGTGCTTGTATTTGTTCAAGTTGTTCATGGAATTTTTGTATCTAGAAGACTTTGTGCTTCTAATACGATACTCGTTACATATCTCAAGGATCCATTGGTGAAAAGCTACGGAACGACTTTGTGCCTTCGTGAGCTTTTCTTTTCTTATTTTATCATTTATTGTTAGCATGCTAGTATCTCTAGGATTTTCTTTGACAAGATAGAGATATTGGAATTACTGCTTTATTTTAGTTTAAAGTTGTATTGAATCAGAACTACCAACCGTGAAGCATTTTAAAACATATTCTTTGAAAAAAGAGAGAAGTATGAATGTGACACACCCCCATCTCTTAATTGTAGTGTACATTTTTGCGAATACTTAATTAGTTTTATTTAGTTTTAGTAAGCAGTAAGAAGGGCGCCTCCCATTTTTGAGAGGAGAGATTACATCTCACACAACTATGGTTGAAATCAAGGTTGTGTAATCTGTTAAAAAGGGATTACATAATTTTCACCCAACACCCTCTACAGAAGGTTTACTTTTAAATGTTGACCTATCTTCAAAAAAATTCACCCCTGCTTCTTATGTTCACTTGAGGCACTAGTGTCAGATGAATCTGGCCCTTGCATCAGGGTGCTAGCAAGAAGTTGAGTCCACTTTTTGGCCAAAAAGTGCAAGTGTTTTCCCTAATTTCTTGTATTTGACACATTTTACCTTAAAATTTGAAGCACTTAGATATGGAATCTTCAAAAAAGTCATTGATCATAAAATGTAGTACTCGAAGTCTAGTTTCCAAATATGTAAGTTATTTTAATACCCAAATTGTACAAATTAAGTTTCAATAGGTATTTCTAAAAACCACTATTTAAAAGTCACTTTTTTTATACCATACCATGCACATGTACAACATCCATATTTTGACCTAAATTATCATATTTTTCTAAATCCTTTTGGGAAAATATTTGTGACTCACTGAAGCTTGTTCTCGATATTTTTCTGTAATTTTTTATTGAATATACTTTTTTTGTTAATTTTTTATTAGGCATAGTTGTCATTTTGAAAAATCGTCATGCACGACACGCATAAGATGACCTTAACTTATCATTTTTTGATTTTGTTTTTTTTTAAATTGAAAAGAATTGTTTGAAGTTTTTTCTCGTCCAATCTGTTTCTCAAAATGTTATGTTGATCAAAAGTTATTAAAATATTAAAAAACCCTGATATTTAAAGTTTATGGACTAGTTTCATCATAAATTAATTGAAAAATAGAAAAAATAATCCAATTGTAAAAAAAATTACATATTTGGAATCAACATTGTCTCATCTAAAATGGGTTTTAATTTTATCAAAAATATTTGCAAAAAAAGTCGTCAGCCATATGTCCAAACTCGCTATTTTTCTCTACCATTGTTAGGACCTTCAACTTGCAAGTCAAACCAGGTTGAAGGCCTAGGTTCGAATTCCCAATGCTTTTCCCGAACCAAAATACAAAGCAGAAACCCAACCACAAAGCAAATTCAAATTCATTTTTTTGGAAATGGGATCCCATTTTCAAAATTACCAAAAAAGTGAAATTTTCGTTTTTGGAAATTTTTAAAATGGGATCTCATTTTGAAAATTTTCCAAAATGGAAAAATTCCAAATCGAGATCCCATTTTGAAAACTTTCCATTTTTGGAAATTTTTGTTTTTAGAAAATTTTCAAAACGAGATCCTGTTTTTAATTTAGGCTCGAGATCCCGAAGCTAAACGAGATCCCGTTTCTTAAAAAGCAGGATCCCATTTTTGCAATGCCGATTTCATTTTTTTGGCTAAGGAAAAAACTTCCACATTTTGTGGACTCCACTTCTTGTTCTTACCCATCATATGGTTCCCATGCAATGTAAAAATTTGCAGTGAATTGATCCTTCACCTTGTAGGTATCTTGTGCAATTCCATGCATGTTGGCAATAGTTCTCAGTGGTTGCAGCTAGGTGAGGTTTGCAATTATGGTTTGAGGGAGATCAACTCCTTTAGAAGGTTCATCTTTGACAAAGGAAAATTTTTGTTCTTTTCTTCCTATTGGTTTAATGTACATATTGTAGTTGTCTTGCTTTCCATGAAGTGCTTTTGCACACCCTGCATTCTTCTTAAGGGAATGTATGTTCTAGTTTTCTGCTTTTCTCCAAGTGCAACCTACACATGTTTTGTTTTCCCCTTGTGAGGCCTAACTATTGAAGTTTTTCCCTTATGAATTCATTCCCAATGGACCAATAAGGCCTCTGGATTCTATGATTAGCAGGAAACCATCCCTCAGAAATCACCATAAATGTTGGCATTTCATGCCACCCTTTGATGATCCTGTTGAAAATTGAGGTGTTTGCGTAGCTTAATACTTTGTAAAACTATTATACTTTTTGATCTAAATATTTATTCTTTGTTATAGATTATTTTTGGGTGATTATCTAATTAATCCATTTTACCATTTGTAGAATGAAGACATAAGTTGTAGAAGAATTAGAGAGGACATTAGAAGATACACAACATATATCGTGGAGAAACCCTTTCAGGAAAAAACTCCACCGAGAATCAATGTATTATTTAATCTCTGAAGTAGATTACAATAATTCCAATTCTTCCTTGAGATGCTTCTTTTTCCTTCAACAAATCTTCTTCACAACCTGCAATAAACTGATACAAACTCTATTCAACTTGCTTGAGATATATAGGCAATAAACAACTTTGTTAACTCCAAAAGAGTTACAATTACAAAGATCAATCCCTATTTCCTAAAAGGTATACCTATCTCTTCCAAGTAGAGTTTAACCGTGAAGAACAATGCCAAATCATCATCTTCATCCATTTGGGTGTCCCAAACTGAAGTAGTAACTCAACCTTTATTCCATAAATATCTTCAAGGCTTTATCCTCAAAGTAGGTGCCCAAGAGTGGGCCCACTTAACTTAGCCTTTTGAAATATCTTAACATGCAAAGGAGTTAATTCTGAGAAGCCAACTTGGGTGCCCAAAGTGGGTCCAAGTCATTTTTTGTTAACTGAAACATCTCTCTCCACCATTCACACAAGAATGGTCATCCCCTGTTAACTGAAGGAAGTCACCTGTTATCTGTAATGCAACTCAAGTCATTAGTCATGCATTCTAAGTTAACTAAAGTCAACTAGCATTCAACTAAAACTAACTAAAGATAATTGAACCATAACTGAACTGAACTGAATTGAATTGAAATGAATTGAACTAAACTGATTCTGAATTGAACCGAACTCAATTGAATTGAATTGAACTGAACTTCATGTATGTAAACATCAAACCCTAACTCCTGGGATCTTTACATGCATTCAGAAGTGTTATCTTTTACTCCAAACAGTTAACTTAACTCAAGGTGAGTTCCACCTTCCATGTGGGTGCCCCATGTGCTCCTATTATTTAGGAACTCATCTTGGATTCCCTCACATGCTCCTATTATTTATAATTAATTACAAGTGTCAATTAACATGATTATTTCATCCAAAATCAATCTCTCTTTGTAATCCTAGTGTTTGAAAACACTTTCCAAGGACTTAGGAGACACATGAAATAAATAATGTTTAGAATTGCAATTAAATGGCATCCTATTTCCAACATTCTCCCACTTGACATTATACATTGCAATTATTCTAAACAAGGAATAATTATAAATCATGTACAAAACTTAAGGCCAATGGCCTTCCTACACCAACTAATCAATCCATGCCAACTTCAAATGCAACCTGCATAACAATGAAGCTCCAAGCAAATGATTAAAACCAAGAGAAGTTATCTGAAGGAATTGGTTTCAAAAGATAATCTGTAACATTAATTAAAGTGTCAAATTTCTCAATTAATACCTTCCCACTCTCAACCATTTCTCACACAAAGTGATACTTAACATCAACATGCTTAGTACGAGTATGATGCATAGGATTTTTGGCTAAACACATAACACTCTAACTATCATATTCAAGTTTAACTTACTTTCAATTAAAACCAATACCTTTCCCAAGTCTCTATATCCAAACTGCCTCTTTGGAGGCATGTGAAACCGCCGAGTGTGTTGAACTCACATTCAACCAAGATGTAGGATTCTCAGTCTTTTATGTTGAAAATAGCTTTTCTTACTAGTAATTATTCCAACATATATCTCTTACCATAAGAGAACTCAAGCCTCGCCTATTTCTCCAAGTATCCATGAGGACCTGTAAACAACCAATCCATGCCAAACTCCAAATGCAACATAGCACTATCATGAAGTAATCAAGCAAATGATTAATGTACCCAATACTTAAGAGAACTACATAAGATCAATGCCAAAGCTCCAATCTTGAACATAAACATGACATCCATGATCTAACCATCTCCTCCTAGGAGATCACATGCACCATAACACACTTAAACATCCTAGTCTCAAGAGAACCATGCCAAACTCTACATGCAACAAGAGTAAACCATGACATAATAGCAACCACTCTAAACAAAGAAAACATATCCCCAATCACTTGAAGATAACCTTACCAATGATGCATCCTTGTCACTACCAACAACTCCCACTGAACTATGGTACCGAGTCACACATGGCATCGTGACTACCATCCTCTTCATGAAGATCACTATATCCTACCAAAGCTCCCACTAAACTGTAATACCGAGCTATACATGGAAACAAGATAAACATCAAACCATCACTGTCAAAAGCATATGGAATTTTAGACATTTCCTCATGATCAAAATTATCATAACATATACCATGCCACAACTCTAAACCGCTAATAAAGAGTCTACCATGACATAATAACAAAACCATCCTACAACCAAGAATCCACTTCATTGCCAAATGCTCCCACTAAACCATGATATTGAGCAATCCCATGGCATGATGATGCACATAATCAAAACCACATTTCTATCATAAGCTCACACCAAACCTATGAATCCAAGCTCTCAATGACACATGATAAACATCCTCTAAAGAAAGAATATATACCTCTTGTAACAAACTTATTTTCCAAAACCAACAATAACAAAAATAGTAAAAGCTCCCACTACAGCCAAAAAACCTCCAATCTTTTAAGAGAAAGGCATCTCAATACTCTACCCAACCTCAACTCTAATACCAGATGTTGAAAAATGAGGTGTTTATGTAGCTTAATACTTTGTAAAACTATTATACTTGCTTATCTAAATATGTATTCTTTGTGGGTAATTATCTGATTAATCCATTTTACCATTTGTAGAATGAAGACAAAAGTTGTAGAAGAATTAGACAAGATATTAGAAGATACACAACATATATCGTGGAGAAACCATTTCGGGAAAAAACTCCACTAAGAATCAATGTATTATTTAATCTCTGAAGTAGATTACAATAATTCCAATTCTTCCTTGAGATGCTCCTTCTGCCTTCAACAAATCTTCTTCACAACCTACAATAAACTGATACAAACTCTCTTCAACGTGCATGAGATATATAGGAAATAAACAAATTTGTATACTCCAAAAGAGTTAACAATTACAAAGCTCAATCCCTATCTCCTAAAGGTACGCCTATCTCTTCCAAGTACAGTTTAACCATGAAGAACAATGTCAAATCATCATCTTCATCCATTTGGGCATCCCAAAATGAAGTAGTAACTCAACCTTTATTCCATAAATATCTTCAAGGCTTTATCCTCAAAGTAGGTTCCCAAGAGTGGGCCCACTTAACTTAGCCTTTTGAAATATCTTAACATGCAAAGGAGTTAATTATGAGAAGCCAACTTGGGCACCCAAAGTGGGTCCAAGTCATTTTTTGTTAACTGAAACATCTCTCTCCACCATTCATGCAAGAATGGTCATCCCCTGTTAACTGAAGGAAGTCACTTGTTATATGTAATGACACTCAAGTCATTAGTCATGCATTCCAAGTTAACTGAAGTTAACTAGCATTCAACTAAAACTAACTAAAGATAACTGAACTGAACTGAATTGAATTGAACTGAACTGATCTAAACTGAACTGAACTAAACTTCATGCATGTAAACATCAAACCCTAACTCCTAGGATCTTTACATGCATTCAGAAGTGTTATCTTTTACTCCAAATAGTTAACTTAATTCAAGGTGAGTTCCACCTTCCATGTGGGTGCCCCATGTGCTCCTATTATTTAGGAACTCATCTTGGATGCCCTCACATGCTCCTATTATTTAGAATTAATTACAAATGTCAATTAACATGATTATTTCATCCAAAATTAATCTCTCTCTAATCCTAGTGTTTGAGAACACTTTCCAAGGACTTAGGAGACACATGAAATAAATAATGTTTAGGATTTCAATTAAATGGAATCCTATTTCCAACAGATCCATCATTAATAACCAATCTAAGAGATCCTGCATGGGCCATCTTGCATGAATTATCCTTGAAGGTTCCTAAAATTGGCTTAGTCCTGAAGTTTTGGGCTTTTGGGTTTTCGCTTACCTCTCTACTAGCATGCCTTCTTCATCGCTCCCGCTCCTTCTTCTTTGCCTTCCATTTTCTACTAAGTGTTACGGGTTTCAGCCATTGGCCTTACCCTTTAACCCTTATCACTTCCTTCTAGTAAGCCTCAAGCCTTACCCTCGGTCACCAAAGTCCTAAAGAGGCTTTTCAAGATTTGTCCAAGTCTTGATTAATCGGACTTTAGGGGTCGAGTTTTCCTCTTACCTCTTCCATCTTCTCCCCTTTTCTTCTATCATACTTTGGGTGTCGGCCTTCAGCCTTACCTTTTAAGTCTTACCGCTTTCTCTTCATAAGGCATAAGCCTATTGCTCGATCACCAAAGCGCAATTAAATCTTTCAAGATTTTCCTAAGTGTTGTGTTTTCGAACTTTGGGTGTTGGTCTTCCCTCTTACTACTTTCTATTTTTTCATCACAGGAAGTAAGACTTCCTCCCAATCTCTGACCTTCAAAATCTTGTCTTTGGATTTCTAGCATTGGACTTTCATCTTCCTCCTTTTTTCCTCTTCACTTTCACTCCTTCCTTCAAAAATTTGACTGTGTTGGGTTTTCAGACTTTGGGCTTTGGCCTTATCCTTTACCTCTTACCTTTATTTGGTAGGAGGTAACTCTTCTCTCCAATCCCTAATGGCTCCTTTCAAACTTCAGCCTTTGGTCTTTTCTTTTACCCTTTTCGTGTTTGTGATAAGGCGTAAGCCTCCTTCCCAACCTCCAAAGCTTGAAAAGGGTGACCCTTTTGGACTTCACAATTCGCTCCTTTGACCTTCTCTCTTGTTTTCTTTTGGTATGCGATATAGTGAACTCCCCAAGCCCAATCTTCGATAGTCTGATGCCAAGATGTGCATAAAGTACAAAGTAGGCCCAACGCCCAATCCTCAATGAAGGTGCTCTTTTTCATGCCTCTAGACCATTTAATGCTTAGCAAAGGTTTCCTTTCAGACTCAACACCCTAGCCTTTCCATGAACTTGGCATGTTTTTCTGGGTGATGACATTAATGCTTGAATCACTTTTTGAGTGGCTTGTTTCAATTCTAGGGCTTGAAAGATGACATTTATTGCTCCCCTGACTTCTACAAGTGGATTTTATGGGCACCCATGCTCATTTATTATTGTTTGTTGACTTTCTTAATGGATCCATGCCCTAATCACAATTTTCATGGGATGGCTCCATCCTTTCACACAACCTTCTTTGCTAACCCTAGTTAGGGTTAGGGTTCAGTTTGTGGTTCCAAGTTATGCCTAATCTATAAAGGCAAGAAATGTATTCATTTCAAGGATTCTTCCTCTGGCTGCTCCAGTGTTTTTCTTTGGAAAACTTACATTTTGCACTAGATGCAATTGTAAAGATTGTCTTGTTGCCTCTACATCAATGAAATTGATTATGCTTGCCTCTTCTTAGCTTGTTTATGTTTGTGTAAGTTCATTACCTTCATATCTAAGTGTTTTTTCTCTCTTTACATGCATGTATATTTGAGTTAAATCATTTACAGTTGTTTCTTGAGAATGTCCTTTTCCTTTGGGCACCTTGTCAAATCCTAACCTCCATGGTTACCTTTAGGAATCGACCAAATAGAGATCTATGTGAGTCACTTGGTTCTTCTTCAATGTGTTGTTGTGCAATCTCAACCAGGAAAAAACAAATTTCCATCTTGGTGTACCATCTCCATTTCTTTTTCATGCTTTCTTTCTCCCATTTTACCTTGTGAGTTGTTAGGGTAAGGTAGTGGTAGGTTTTCATGTGTTGTTTTGGACCAAGACATTGCACTTGGATCGAAAGAGGAAGCTAGACTTCTCCAAAGATTCAACCTCATACATGCAAATGTACCACACCTTAAGGTTGTTTCCATTGTGTCATTGGAATGTTGAACTTTGTGTTCAATAGGGTGTAATTTCATGTGACAATAGGAGCCTTGTGAATTTTATTTAATATTTTATCATGACTCTTGGTCTTCCAAGAAAGGGGTGGTGTGGGTTTTTGCAAGTGGTTTTGGCACCTCATGTTTTGACTTACCATTGTGATCTTGCTTAGACCACAAGTTCTATATATTGGAGCCATGAGATGATAGTTTTATAATGTGTTATTTGTAAGTGTATGGATGCATCCAAGTTGTTCGGAGATCAACAATGAAGTGTATTAAGGTTTATCTCTTTTTTAAAGATTAATAATATACTTGCCCTCTTTTCTCATGTGATTTTTTTTCTGAAAGGGTTTCTTCAATTAAATCTAATATCATATTTTGTTTGCTAATTTTTCTATTATGTGAATGTGCAATCACATACATATAATATGATTTGGTAATCTTATTTTTAAATTTGAATTCACATACATAAGTTAATATTGCAACTTAGTTTCACCTTGTTTTCAACATTCTCAACTATAGAAACACTTTTGCATTCAATTATAGAATGTGGTAAGTTGTGTAATTAGGGTAGGATCAACAAAAAATATTTTATAATTTGAAGAAGATGATTTATCATGTACCAGTTTTGATTTTAACTATTTTTCACTCATGTTTGAAGGTAGAAACTGATGCAAGTCAAATTTCCATGGTAGTAGTCTTGCTCAAGGAGTTAATCATGAAAGATATTTCATGGTTCATTTTTAGTTTATTGCATGTATGTAATAAGGATTTTTATGCTCTCAAGGTCAAATGATCAAGTTTCTATTTTAGGCTAGCATTGACGAGTTCTATCATGTGTTCCCAAATCGACATGCTATATTTATGTCATCCAAAGGGGTCTTTCCCTTATCCTTGTTCATGATCTTATTGGATGATGTGAAGATAAAAATTAACATATGGATTCATATTTTTAGTCACAATCTAAACCATCTATTGATCTATCATGATATTGTACTTTGATCAATCATAAAAAAAATAGAATGATGAATGTCCTTAAATAGGAAAGCAATATTAATTAGTTGTAAGTATAATTATATTTCTTGACCTTGATCTAGATTATCAAGGATATTCAATTCCCCTATATTTTTTGCATATTTTTTCCCCAAACAACAATATGTCAACTCAATGTCCTTGTTTACCAATCTTCCATAAGATTCGGTGTAAAATAATTTTTTTCTTTCATTGAATTTTTTAGGTTTTATTAACAATTCTCCACACACTTTGGACCATGAATTTTTTTTTCATCGACTCTCCCATTTGTGGTAATTATATCCATAAAACATTAGGTAAGAAAATTCTTCATGTTGCAATTTTAATTATACCCCTATTTTATAGGGCTCTAAAGTTTTTAACACTATATAGCATTATGAAGAGTTCAAAAACATCTAAACACTTTAAAATCATGATAAAATAATGTATATGTCAAATTTGTGCTAGTTTGAAATTTTTACCTTAAAAATGCAAAACACTCCCTAACAATGCAAAACACTCCCTAACAAGGAAAAAATAAAGTTTAAATTCATTTCAAATTTGGTAGTGAAGTAACTGATAGTCATGATTTTTGTCCTCTATCAGGTACTCTAACTTGTATTCATATATTATTTAGAGCTTTTGTCTATTGTAACCCAACAACACTCAAACACATGTTAGCCACTTTACTTAGCATAGATTTTTCACCACCTCAAAAAATTCCCCTCTAAAATCGTAAACGTTTGGATCACTAACAATATTCCACATGCACCTCAAATTTGTATCATGCTAATTATAAAACCATGTACAAATCTCTCATAAAAGACAAACAAGTTATAGAAAATTAAAAGAATAAATAAGAAAGTGATTTGAAGTCTTCATTAAAACAAGCCTAATTTACGAGTTATATAGACAAATGTATAAAAAAAAAAAATTAAAAGGATAAATCTACGTAAACAAGGAGGAACAATGTGGATCGCCCTCCTAATATTCTCATGCTTGTAGAGAATAAATGACAACTATATCATTTATATCATTAATTTATGCATAAATCGTCTGAACACCAATGAAGCATGTCTATTCAACAAAGACAATGCCAATAGAGTGGGGCACCCGTTGAGGATAGTAATTCTGAACTCAATATACTAGATTCACATTTATTGTGAATGGATCACTACCATATTAAATCAGTTTAATATTTCTTGATGCATCAAAACCTCTCAAGTATGATATGGATTTGTGTTCTTCACAATATATCTCAAAGTGATTTAGCATGCTTAGTTATGTTGGTCTTATAAGCACATTAAACCATTGATACACCTTTAATGATCATCAACATATTGACATGATTTTGAAATAAACAATATATTGATTTTGACATTATGAATAGAAGTGTCGCCTCCATTGAATAAGCGTGCCTCTTTTATTATAGGTGAAAGCTTCTTTTATATAGTATTTTGTGTAGTAATTGGCAATAATGGTTTGTTGGAAATGGGTCAACTAAATTTAAAATTAAAATTTTAGGGATTGAATATTTAGGTGCAAAACTAAATTAGATTAAATTTACAAGTGCAAAAAAATCTTAGGAGAGGAATTAATAATTTGTAATTTGGATCTCAATAGAAATTAATATATTTCTTATTTTTAATAAAAAAATGAAATTACTGAAAATCAATCAAAATCATGCATTAAGATCGAACAATCAAAATCACACATTAAGACCAAATAATTAGAAGACCTATACAAAATGACATAATATGATTCAAGATAAAAATATATACTTTTCACTATTACACTAAATTATTTAGCATAGATAGATAATTACATAGATATTTATTTATGATATGTCATCTTGAATTTATTTACTTTTTTGATGGAGGGTTTTATATCAAACCCATATTCATTTTGCAACTCAATACAGGTGCATGAGTTATAGGTTGAACCTCGTCGGTTAAGAGTCAAGAACTAAGGGGTATCCATTCCACCAAATTCGTCTGAAGCCCTTATGATGTCAAAGCCTTGCACTCAGTAAGAATTGATCCCTCGCGAGTTCTCTTTCATTATAAAGATCTTTGGTGGGTTCTCTTTCATTATAAAAAAGAAGATATTGCTTGTTTGTTGGCCTTGTTTTCTCTCATGTAAATGGAAAAATGAATATAGGGGAGAGGACCCAGTAATTGTGCACCCTAACTTCATACTTCTAATTATCCTATATGAAAATTTCAAATCACTCATAGTTTTTTACAGTAGCTTACTTGGCAAGTCCCCTCCTTATAACTTTCATTTCAGGACCACATCATCAAATATGATGCCAAATTAGCATGCTTTTTGTCAAGGTGTCCAAAAAGGCCCCAAAAAAAGGTGAGACCAATACTTGTGCATTCACATCATGGGTAGTTGAGCGTTGATGTGGCATCACATGATTGGTTGCTTTTTAGATGTTTAATTATGGGTAGTCAAGTCACAACTATTAGACATTATATAAACAACTACTATCGAAACTATTGAACATTATATAAACTAGTACTATCACAACTATGAAAACATGCTCGACTATGGGTCCTCTCCCTATATACTTTAATTCCCTAAAAGTCATCTCCTTTATAAGCCTAGTACACAAACCACTTGAAAAATTCTGATATCTAAATTAAGACTCCTTTGCTCTACAATCCAAACACAAGGGAGCTGATGCCTTCCGAACATGATTCTTGCAGTGCAGTGCTGCAAACAATGAAATGTAACTTGAGAATTGCTATCAGCAATGGAAAGTGAAACCTTGAGAGAGACTCGTACTATCATCGCAATGTCATTCTAAAAAACAGAAGTAAATAAATGGCCATGGTACCGCTTTTGAAGACGAAGGCGGTGACACTGTTTCATTCTCATCGTGGTCGGAGTAGATTGAACAACAATGCACATTTTTCACGCTGCAAACATACTTATACAATGCCAATGCCATTGAAATCGCCTGCCAATCTCAACCTCAGAGCATTATGTAGAAAGGATCGGGTGAAGGAGGCGCTACATATTCTGCTTACTACACACAGACCCCCTGTAAACCCTTCTGCATATTTTCAACTATTGCAGAACTGCATTGCCAACAATGCGCTTTCACAAGGTAAACAAATCCACTCTCTCATCTCTCACAGGGAATTTCCATTTGTTACACGCACAATTTTTCAAAATAAGCTTATTGACATGTATGTCAAGTGCGGAAGTTTGGTGAATGCTCGTAAAGTTTTTGACGACATAAAAATACGCAGTGTCTCCTCCTGGAATACCATAATTGCGGCTTACCGAAGACATGGATATCCTCACGAGGCATTGGCACTGTTTCACCAAATGCAACGAACAGGTGTCGAACCCGATCACTTCGCCTTCGCTACTATACTCCCGGCATGTGCCAAAATAAGAGATTTGGAGCAGGGTATGGACGTCCATCAAAGCATTATGGAAAGGGGTTTTTTGTCAGATGTTGTAGTTGCAAGTGCCCTGGTAGATATGTATGCAAAATGTGGAAGCATAGACAAGGCACGCGAGCTGTTTGACAAAATGCCTGAAAAAAATGTAATCTCATGGAATGCAATGATTGCAGGACATGCACAAAATGGTGATTTTGACGAGGCTTTAAATATTTTCAAAGAAATGCCACAAAGAAATGTGGTTTCATGGAATGCTATGCTTGCAGGATATGCACAAAATGGACGTGTTGAAAAGGCCTTGGAGGCATTTAAGCAAATGCATTTGGCAGGCATAAAGCCAGACCGGGCAACCTTTGCCAGCATCCTACCAGCCTGTGCCAAAATGGGATCTCTAGAAAAGGGCATGGACATCCATGAAAGTATAATCGAATGTGGATTTTTGTCAGACGTGGTAGTTGCAAATGCCCTGATAGACATGTATGCAAAATGTGGAAGAATTCAAAAGGCACGCCAAGTGTTTAACAAAATGCCTAAAAAAGATGTAGTTTCATGGACTGCAATGATTGCAGGATATGCACAAAATGGTGTTCTTGGCGAGGCTTTATGGCTTTTCAAACAAATGCCACGACCAGATCTCATCTCATGGAATACCATCATTGCAGGATATGCGGTAAATGGGTTAGCTGAAAAAGCCTTGGAGGGTTTTAAACAAATGCAATTGGCTGGTGTAGAGCCTAACTCCACAACCTTTGCTACTATCCTCCCAGCCTGTGCCAAAATGGGAGCTTTAGAACAAGGAATGGTCATTCATCAAATTATAATAGAATGTGAATTATCGTCTGATATTCTAGTTGCTAATGCCTTGATAGACATGTATGCAAAATGTGGAAGCTTACAGAAGGCACGTGAATTGTTCGAAAAAATACCTCAAAGAGATGTGGTCTCATGGACTGCAATTATTGCAGGATATGCACAAAATGGCGTTCTTGGTGAAGCTTTAAGGCTTTTCAAAGAAATGCCTCAACCAGATGTCATCTCATGGACTGCAATGATTGCGGGATATGTGCAAAATGGACTTATTGAAGAAGCCTTGGAATTTTTTAAGCAAATGCAATTGGCAGGTGTAAAGCCAGACTCCACAACCTTTGCCAGCATCCTCCCAGCCTGTGCCAAAATTGGAGCTTTAGAACAGGGTATGGACATCCATCAAAGCATAATCGAAAGCGGGCTTTTGTCAAACACCACAGTTGGAAATGCCCTGGTAGACATGTACGCAAAATGTGGAAGTATAGACAAAGCACGTGAACAGTTTGACAAAATGCCCCAAAGAGATGTCGTCTCGTGGAATGCCATGGTTGGAGGATATGCACAAAATGGCTTTTGCAAAGATGCTCTCAAAATCTTTGAACTAATGAAGCACTCTGGAACACATCCTGATCATGTAAGCTTTACTTGTGTTTTATTAGCATGCAGCCATGCAGGTTTAGTATATGAGGGCTGTAAATACTTCAATGGAATAAGTGACTCATATTACACTATGCCTACAATTGACCATTATGTGTGCATGGTTGACCTTCTTGGCCGTGCTGGATATCTTGAGGAAAGTCTAAACTTTATCATCAAAATGCCAATTAAACCTGTGGTGGTTGTGTGGATGTGTTTGCTTGGCGCCTGTAGATCATATAAAAATATAGGGTTAGGACTATTTACAGCAACTCTTCTTTTTGAGCTGGATCCTAAAAATGCTGCGACTTATGTTCTTCTGTCAAACATCTATGCAGAAGTGGGCAAGTGGGGTGAGGCTCAAATGATAAGGAAATTGATGAAAGATAAAGGAATTACAAAAACACCTGGATGTAGCTGGATTGGGGGCCATGAGATTGTACATGCTTTTTGTGTAGAAGACAGATCACACCCACAAACACAGTAGATTCTGGCAATGGAGAAATTGTCTTGGAAGATGAAGGCAGTCGGGTGTATTCCAGATTCAAGACATTTTCTGAAAGATGTCGTTGAGGGAAAGAGACACATATTCCTCTGTCACCATAGTGAGAAGTTATCAATCACATCTGGATTGTTAAGCATGTCCCCTGGAACAACTGTTAGACTCGTCAAGAACCTTTGAGTGACTGCTAGCTACACTCCAACCAAGTTTCTTTCCAAGGTTGTTGCAATACAAATTGTTTTGATATATGCGAACCAGTTCCACCATTTGAAACAAGGAGAATGTTCTATTGGTGATGCTAATTGTAGCGATTGTAAACATGGGCTTTCACTATAACAAAGTGCAGTATCAAACCTGGAGCGATAAAGAAGGGACCAGGTTTTATTTTCAATTTCTAAAAATGAATTTTCTGAGCATTTGGAGATCCAAACCATGCCGTTGACTCCATGAAATCAGATGTATAATATGCCCTGTTCATCACTTCTTATTACTTCCTGCCTTGGGCAGGTACACTATGGTATTCATGTAATTTCAAAAATGTCAATACATGACATCCAAAATATAATGTACAATTTTAATATATTTTCTTAAAATATAAATTTTCAATTTAAACTTATTTCAATTGGATGATTCCACTTAACCGTACAGAAAATAGTCATTTTGTTGCAATTTTTTTGGTCAGTAATTCTTCAAGAATAATACAAAGAATGGTCTAAAATGTCATTAATTATTGTATCGACAAACAATAATAGTTATCCACATCATCTCTATTATCATTATAATTCATTCCTAGGCATTAATTTGTTACAGATGGGTTGGCTGATATGCAATACAGTTTTTTTAAATATTTTACTATTATAGATTGATGGCCATAAAAGAAGCGTTTATTGCAATTATCAATTAGAGTGATGTTGAAAATTGGTCGCCCCTCCTCTCTAATGGAATGTCAGGTTCGTCTGTCCTTCATTCATACATCGACTAAACTTGCCATTAATCATAAAATTAATGAGATTATTTGCCAATGGCGGTGGTTCTACAGCAGTAGTTAATCTTTGAAAAGTTCTTTGTGTAAAAAAAAAAGAAGCTAAACGAAGCAGAGACTGAAAAAACCGCAGGCAATTGACATTAGTTGCAATTAGTAGTAATACTGTGTACCATCTTACTTATATTCTATTAGTACAACTTAGGGCTGCGTCCAGGCTCTATCCATTTTATATCTATGTGATGCATTTTCTTAGTTACCTCATATGGACAGGTGGGGTACTATAATTTAGGTAATATTTTTATCAAAAGTTTGTAATTTAATTAGTTGAGTACAATTGATGAAGGGTGATGGTATTTTCGGACAAATATGATATATAAAGAGAATGAGAGTGAAATCATGTCCCCAACTACTTTTAACAGAATGGTCCTTGAAAATATATTTTAAAGAAATATAAACTTTTTTTTTTTTTAGACTCTTTTATTTTACATCAAACTTACAAATCCTATTCTGCTGGAACAATTTTAGGTCAGGCACAAAGAATATTTTTGTCCTGGAAATAATCTTAAACATGTAAGTTTTTCCTTCCGTAAATATATTGGTCTTGCAAATGCTTTTTGCTGAGATTTGTAGTGAATTTTGAGCTATAAGAGTGAGGGTACCATATCATAAACTTCATTTGTTATTGGGAATCACTTTAAAATCCCTGGACATCTCTGTGTGCTGTCTGGCCCTCTACCATCTGGCTAAAAATGTCAAAGCATAAAATTAGATAATGAATTCTTCCATAATTAGCAAACGCATTTGAGGCCAGTAAGCAACGGTATGAGTCAAACCAGCTAAAAAAACTGTTTCTATCTGCTAATAATTTTTCCCTAAGGAAGTTCGTGTGGAAGCCTTGTGTCTCATAATCTCAGTTGGTGAATTTGGTGGGCGATTTAAAAAAAAAGATCTTGTCTGGAATTTAGAACCTTTTAATGTGTATATACCTCAGAAACATATCTTGTAATATCTTTGTGGATGATTATTTCGATGGAAGATTGGAATATACATGCAGTTCATACGAAGAAAGTTCTTAATGGATGCAATCCGAAGGAATGGACTCATTCGTGGAAAACTGTGAAAAGGTCATGAACCAAAAGTATTGATGTTTCAAGAGGGATAAATTTCTTAAACATGGTTCGTTTATTGTCACATTCCTCCAAGTAGGCATGATAGGGACATTAGGCATGATAGGGACATTTATCAAAGCATAAAGAAAAATTTAATGAGGGAGGGCATAACAAATTTTAAATGATTTATGAATCGAGGGAGGCAAAGCAATCAGACATGGGTAACATGACACAAGTTGGTGGCAACAATGTTGCTTAGGCACAAGAAATAAGTAACAGTCAATCAAGTTGAGTGATGGGAAAATAATTAAACTGAGGTGAAAGAAGTGAGGGGTTGCCTCCACTTGGTAAAGGAAATGTCAACTACTAAAGGAATAGAGTGAATGAGAGGAAATGAGCATCCTCTGAAGAGAGTTTATTGCATGTAAGATATGGTATTTTTTTTTTTTTTTGTTATGATTAATATTTAAGAAGGATCAACAAAGGGGTTAGGGTATTTTTATATTTATTTATTAAGAGGAATTGAGAGTTTAGCCTATCAATCTAAAGTTTAGCTCTTTATAGGGTATATTATCCCTATAACTTTTTGAGCGATGTGCAACGAACCTTCATTCATATTGCGGGAAAATAAGAAGTTGAATCCATGACCTAGACTACCTGAAGCGATAGTTGAGATCAAGTGAGCTAATCCCAGGAGTTAGGAGCTAAAGCTGATTTACTTGGTTGAAAAACTAATGTAGGATGAAGGAACTACAAGCATTTTCCCCTCATCCCCTCCAACCCAAATGTCAATATGCTTACAAAAGCTTTGTATAATTAATATTTTAGTCCTAGTTGTCTTCCTCTCCTCTTCACACCTTCTCTTCCCCATCAATTAGTGTCAAATATATCCTCGATTTGAATCTCTTATTCTATTTGTGTTTCCTTCAATGACTCAAAAGACTATTTAAGTTTAGGGGTAAATGGGACTGGATACCAACTTGTGTGGGATGACTTTTCTTGAAACAATCACCTGGGTGCATGCTATTTTGAAGGATAAAAAGTTGGCAACATAAACCATAATGGTCTTCACAGTTGTCACTTCCCTTGCCAATGTTGTGCTTCATGGTGGAAGTGTTGCTGAGAGTGTGAAGCCATCTTGATGAGTCTACCTTTCATGGGAGAAGGTGATATGTGACATCACTTATAGTTCTTGCTAGTGATAGTGTGCTTTCTAGAGGTGTTAAATTTTAGTCATGTCTACTTGGTGCATTTTTGGGGGAGATAGAGATGGAGATTGTGGAGTATGGATCCAACACTTCTCAACCACCCACATAACAAGATTGATGAGGTTATTGATGAAGTATAACTCCTCCTTTAACCTTGAATAGATTTTATGCCTCATCTAGTTGGTGCTTATCCACTGGCTGAATTGTCCATTAATTGTCACATATTATTTTTCTAAAAACCCTATAGTTTCATTCTAGTATGGAGATCTTTAGAATAGATTTGTTGAATTCATTGTAAGCCCAAACTGTTATATATTTTTATGATGAATCTAAAGGCTTTGATGGTTGTAATTTAACTTCAAGATTCAATTAGTTACATTTGTTGGTAATACTAGAATAGCTTGGATCGACACTTTCCCTTTGACATTTACTTTAAGTTTTTAAAGATCTGTTTAGCAACTTGTGAACTCTACAAATTGTGATATTTTGTCAACAATTTATTGTTAGGACTAAGGTGTTGTACACCTTGCAAAAGAAAGAAATATTTTAATAATATAAAATAAATATTTATTTGTGGTGCATCTTGAAGTGACATGTTTAGCTACATTAAATATTTATTTGGGTCCACTTGTAAAGTTGTATAAAACATTGGTTAAATATTTTATGTGTGGGTTACATGAGAAAAATATATAACATTTGGGAAACTTAATACCAAAAAGTAAATGTTGGGGTCAATGGTTTTACCTTACCACTTAGTTGTTTTGTGTGAGCTTGATTTTATAAAAGCAAACACATGTTTAGAGGTTGAAGTTGGTTGGTTAGTGGTTTTGACTTGGTTGTCATTGTATTGAGCTCTCTTATGAAGGGTGCATATGTGAAGCATGGCATGGGATGTGTGATTACATGCTTGGGCATATGGAGGATGCATTGGAGGAACTTGATGTTTCAAAAGTATTAATGGAGACTCTATAAGTGTATTGTAATGTTTTTATTGCTGAAGAATACATTGAGTGTGGATGCTTTTGGAGGCTAGGTTTTTCTCTTTTGAAGCTTCTCTAAAGGTATATCTTGTGTTATCTTGTGGTATGTCTTTGACCTTTGTATTATGGTTATTTTGTAAGCTTGTATGCATGCTTTCCTCTCATGAGGCTATGTAAGAAATGGTTTGATCAACCTGTATTATTTTCCTAGCAAGTGGTATCAAAGCCATGGTTGTGTTTGAAGGGTGTGAGAGAACTCTATTTTGTTTTAACCCTTGTATGAGAAGATATGATGCAAAGTTGAATCTATGACAATGTTGGAGATATTTCAGACATTGCAATGTATGATATATGTTGTGCAGTGTTTTTATTTGTAAATTTTGAGTTTTTGGGTTCGTAAATTTGTGGTTATATTTTGCAAATCTAGGGTTTGAAAATGAGTTGCAAAAAGGAGGTTTCTAGGTGTTTAGCAAGAGGGTTTTATGGGGGAAGTTTCATAGATGATCTTGTGAGATAAAACAAACCTTGCAATTGAATCTAGGAGGCCTAAGAAAAGAGGATTACCATAAAGTTTGACCTATATTTGTCATTGTCACATGATGCTAGATATTTCTCTAAAATAGTTAATAACTTAGATAGTAGAGAGAGGATTGCACTTGTTTGGGCACTTGTAGGAGCTTACGATTTAAAGTGTGATTATGTGAGAATCTAGATGGAATAGAGGCCAAAATATTGTGGGAGTGCATGTTTTTACAAGATCTACTTGATGGTATAGATGGTTATCAAATCTTATGCTTTCTAATATAGGTTTACAAGTGTTTTTACATATTGGGCTTTGATGGAGATAAGTACACATGTTTTTATTTTCAGGACATGGTTAATACACATGTGAGACTTGGAGTCTTGGTATAGTGAGAGTTGATTATAGGTACAGTGATAGTGATGATTATAGTGTTAGGGATTTTCATATGTATTTGAGCATTGGCATGACATGATCATGCATGCAATTGACAAATGGTGGCATGGTTCAGATTTAGGAGATTGTTCTTATCTCTTAGATGTTTGTTTGGTTCCTTGACTGTGGATTTGTTTGGAAAATTAGATTTGGAGTTGGTTCAATGTTTGAGTCTTGAGGTCTACATGTAATCTTCTTAGTTGTCTCAGTTCACAAGTTACTGTTGTGATGGATAATTTGTATGTTGCATTGATTAAGGATTTACAAGTTATGCAATTGCGTGGGTTGGCCATCCATTTGGTTGTGACGAGATGAATTAAATGCGGACTATTTATATCCATGGGCCTTTTTAGTTTTGATATAGATTGAGTTAGTTGGACTTTTCTATGGTAATTTATCCATTAGTATGTAGCATTGGGATGAGAGGATGGATGAGTAGAGTGCCTAAATAGTTGATTATTGAGGCTTGCAACATGTTGTTTATCATAATGTCATGGTTAGCTTGGTTACATGTTTTAGTGAGAAATTTTGGTAATGGTGCTATGACAGTGGTTGTATCTTCTTGGCTTAGAGATCTTAGTTCTACTTTATTCTTTGGAGTTGTTGATATTGTAGTTAAGTATTGTGATCTTTGTTTAGGAGAATGTTATCACAATGACATAGAGATCTTGGTATCATAGTTCAGTGGGATCTTTGAAATTATGTGGATTCATCACTTAGTGATGAATGATATTTTGTAGTGGTTGTTGGTGTCATGGAGGAGCTCTTGGATCTTGTTTTTTATAGTGATATTTTTTTGAAATTTGAAATTTTATTTTAGGAGATTGTTATCTCCATGTGATTGAGATATTGGCATCTTTGTTAGCCATGTAGGACTCTTTGTGTTTTTGGTTGAGCTATTGAGTTTATGAATTGATAGGTGATCCTTGTTTGAGAGGATGTTTGGTATTGTGTCTTGGTTTACTCAAGATGTACTAGTTGGAGTTTTAGCATGATACAGGTGCTCTTGGGAACAAGATATGTTCATTGGAGCATATAATATTCCTTTGAGGAGATGTTAGATCATGATGTCATGATGTGTTGTTGATTCTACAATTGCATATTTGATAGTGATTTGGATAGTTCTCTTGATATTGATTACATGGGTCATGTACTTGGGAGCTTTATGAGAGTGTCATGTTGCATTTGGAGCTTAACATGGATTGATCAATTTTAGGTGCTCATGGATACTTAGAGACTTGAGCACAGGGCATTTTTTGAGTTGGTTACTCTTAGGAGGTTCCTACAAAAACTTTGAGGAGCCTTCACTTTCAGATATGGATCTAAGTTCATGATAGACCTATAGAGGATATTGTTCTTGGAGAGATTCATTGTGGCTTGGTGTATCTTGGAGGAGAAAACTCATTCCCCACTCTTGGTCTACTTGGCAAATAATCATCTGAGAGATATTTCCCATCCTATTTTCAGATGAATTATGTTTTATGCTTTGTCTTCTCATGGATGTGAATCTTGAGCTATGTTTGTTAGTTATGGAGGGTTAATTTGAGGAGAGTATAACATGTTTACCAATACCTTTCGCCATTTTTTGGGTCGAAACATCCCCTCTTTGTGGGCCCAAATTTTTGCACTTACCCAATAACTTTATCTTATGCTATTGTAGAGAAAATAAATGTTGTACATTATTTTAGGTTTAATTAAATAATTGAAGTTAATTAATAATATTATTAGATCTAAAAAATAGTGGTAAATAAAATAATTTTAGTAGGATTACATATTCTTAAATAAAATAAAATAATGTAGCTAATAAGGGCATAATGCAGTGGTCATCAAAAATATCTTGTGGTGGCCACTAAGGTTCAAATCCCCACTATTGTGTTGAGCTCACAAGCGATATACCTTTTCTAGGCCAATATGCTTGTAGGATGTGTACCTTCATTGGACAATTATGCTTGTAGGTTGGGTGCCTACATTAATCCATTAGGCTCCCATATTTGAACATAGTGATAATTGCTTGGGGATTGAGGCCCCAAATAGTGGTCTCAGTGATAAATCCATTGGTAATATATACCCTATAAGCGGTCTCTCTAGCCTTGGATTGGGCTAAAAGTTTGAGATTACAAATAAAAAACAATCTAGATAAAATTAAATAATTCTTTAATAATTTTTTTTATAATAGAAAATTATTGAATATATTTAGTACTATATGAGGAAAAAGAGAGTGGTAGAGAGAGAAAGATAGAGATATGTGAAGGGGGAGAGATAGAGTTGGAAAGAGAAATAAGAGGGGGGATTGATAGAGAGGGGAATGGAGAAAACTAGATAGATCAAGAGAGAGAGAGATCAAAGATATAGAGGGAAATTGAATGAGATGGATTGGGGAGGAGAAATAGAGAGATAAAAGTGAAAAAGTGAGAAAAAATAGAGAATGAAAGAAATAGGGATAAAGAGGAGGGCATATATATGTTGAAAATGGAGGTAATTATGTAGCTTTAAAACTTGTAAAACTATTATACTATAGATCTAAATAAGTGTTCTTTGTTACAATTTCTTTGTAGATGATTATCTGTTTAGATTCATTGTACCATTTGTAGAAGTAAATAGAAGACTGTAGAAGAATAAGACTAGAAAATAGAAGTGACACGACATATATCGTGGAGAAATCCTTTCGAGAAAAAACTCCACCACCAGAATCAATAGTGCTTGTATTATTTACAATAATTCTTTATCAATCCTTGCTTGAGATGCTTCTTTTGTTCAACAATTCTTCTTCACAACTTGTAATAAAATCTAATAAAACTCTCTTCAACTTACTGCAATTTATAGACAATAATGAGCCTTGTAATTACAAAGCACAAAGCTTATCTCACAAAACCTATGCCTATTCTTTGCAAGTAGAGTTCTTCCATGAAAAACAATGTCAAATCAAGTCCTTCATCAATTTGGGTGTCCAAAACTAAAGTCCTAACTCAATGTTGATTACAAAGATATCTTGTAGGATTCTCCTCAAAGTTAGTGCCCAAGAATGGGCCCACTTAACTTAGCCTTATAAAATATCTTATCATGCAAAAGTGTTAACTCCAAGATGCCAACTTGGGCACCCAAGGTGGGTCCAAGTCGATCTCTGTTAACTAAAACATATCTCTCCACCATTCATGCAAATATCATGCATGATTGATCATCCCCTATTAATTGAAAGTAGTCCCCTGTTATCTGTCATGCAACTCAAGTCATTAGCATGCAATTCAAGTCAATTGAAGTCAACTAATATGCAACTCAAACTAACTACATGCAACTAAAGATAACTGAACCATAACTGAACTGAACTAAACTCCATGCATGTAAACATCAATCCCTAACTTCTAGGATCTTTACATGCATTACTGAAGTGTTATTTTTTTCTCCAAATAGTTAACTTAACTCAAGGTGGGTTCCACCTTCCATGTGGGTGCCCCATGTGCTCCTATTTTGTAGGAGCTCTTCTTGGGCATCCCCACATGTTCCTATCATTTAGAATTAATTACAAATGTCAATTTACATGTTCATTTCATTTGAATTTAATCTCTTTCTAATCCTAGTGTTGGGGAAGACTTTCTAAGGACTTAGGAGATACACAAAATATGTTTAGGATTGCAATTAAATGGCATCCTATTCCCAACAATATATTATAATTCTCCAAGACACACCTACAACATTAACCAATATTTTTTTTTAAAGAACACCTATATAAAGTAAGATATAAAAATTGCATGTCACATTGCACATTGGCATGCACAAAAAGTATCACATCAAGTACAATGACACGATGGACATAACAAGGAAATTATGGTGATGCCTCACATCAAACATAACACAATACATAGATAACACTTAAAATAGACCATTTTTTCTCCAAGAAAGGTGACACAACAAAAATAACTATAAATCATGTGATGATTTCACTTGATGAACCAACGAGATACTGGGACTATGCCACTATGATGATTGGGTTCTACTCCACAATCATGTTCTCTCATGATTACAAATTAAGGGTAGGATGAGAGAATCATTTACCTTAAATTCATTTCTTGAACTCACTTGATGATGCTCACAACAAGAAGGGAGACTAATACAAGAGGTTGGAAAAGTAGGAGATATCACACCTCAATTAGGTAAAATGACCACCATATTTCCTACATGCATGACACACTTATTGATAAAAAAGTGGGAAATATTCCCCTTGAGGACACCCAAACATAAGGTCAATCCCTCTCAAGAGGTTTTCCCACTTGGAGGTACAAGTCCTCCATCAATTGGAATGGTAACAAGTCATTTTATTAGAAATGTGTGCTTCCCAATGTAAAAATATGGCACAAATTTTAGGGTACAAAAATTTTCAATGAAGTGATGACATGGGAAGGATCACAATACGAAGGGGTTTGTACACAAAATTCCCCCAAAAAATGTCTAGTATCTGATGAAACAAAGAGATACAACATATCGAAAGGAGAATAGTGCCTAAACAAGACACTAGCACCCAAGAAGGACACTATCACATGACTACTCAAGTGCCCTATTTTGGTGCTAAAGTCTAGTTTTAGCATTGGAGTCAAAATTTAGTGTTGGAGTCCTATTTTAATGTTGTAGTCTTACTTTTTGAACTTTAGTTATTTTTTCATGTTGTAGTATTTACTAAGATTGGATGAATAACCATTTATAGGTCTTGTACTCAAGTATAATGCCTCAAACTCAAAAAAATAATAATCAACTTAAAATGAATTCAAAAATAACTAAAAATGATTGGAATACCAAGGTGAACAAATACACTTGATTTTTGAAACATAAGTAAATGGAAGTGATGCTTCCCAAGGATTGAAAGGTCTACAAAGGACTCACAAACAATTTCAAGGACATGAGGGATAAAGGTTAATCTTCCCAACACAACCCACTCATTGTCTCACAATGAGAACCACAATGACTCAATTACTCCACCCCATTGTGGGTCCTCATATTCAAAACCAAAGACTAGGAAAATAAATCTAACTAGCATTCTAATTATATACTAATTAAATATTCACTATCACATTATGTTCATTTTAAGCCCAAATCAAAGATACTCTAAGTTCATTTTACCAACATAACAATAATGATGAGAAGTATATGAAATAACATGTGCATTTAATGCCAACATAAATACACGATAAGAAATTATAACACCATCATCACTTATGTGGGCAGTTTACAATCCTTCCAAATAAGAGGCTCTAATAATATTTAATATAATTACATATGATGATTCAAAGGTCCTAATTTTTTTTTACATTTTTATTACAAATGAAGAAATTAATAAAGATATGAATCCTTTTCAATCTTGTCTACAATCCTATTCCACTCCAATAGATCTACTAGTCCCCAATGGTGATGATTGAGTACTCCCAATCATGTGGTACCCTTAGGTCTACCCCATTGTGCTAGGAGATAGCCATATGGGGCAACTAACACACTCACATAAAACAAGGTTGTATGGCATACACAAATGACAAGTATGTTGCATTCAAATAGGTATGGACACATACAATTAAGGTCTCAACCAAACACAACACACATTGTTAAAGATGATTCCCACATTGGATACAAAATCCAATAGCAAGAAGGATGATGATTCTAAAGGTAAGGCAAGGAGTGTGATCACAATAGCTCAAAGTTATGGTTGTGCAAACTTGAGCATGAATTATCATCACAAGGTGAGGAGTACCTGAGTAACATCTACCATTTCTAGAGTGTGGCATGTGCATGATATTTTATACTGAGCCTTTACAAGCACTATAGGCATTTCATCGATTTACATCTTGGTTCATTTTATTTACCCCATGAAGTTTCATTATTACTTAATTAATAACTCATCTGTTGTAGCCTCAAAATTAATTTTAGATTCATGAGAATGTCAAGAACCACTCCTTCCTTACCCTCTATACCTAAAATCCTAGGTTCACTACGCCAAATCACTATTTGAGCATGGAATGAAAATAAATGCAATAAAAGTGGGATAACAATTTTGAACATAGTCCCAAATTATTCTAAATGAAAAAATAATGATTCTTGTCTTCTCCCATCCCAATTCATTCAAATTCATTCCCAATTTAAAAATAAAATAAAAATTAATGTAAAATAAAAAGTTCCCAGTCCCACCAGTCCCACCATTGATGAATGCTCACATTTCTAACTCTTTAGTTAAGTTTTTTTTTTTTGGAATCTAAGAATACCATTTTTATCCAAATATAAATAACAACATTTTTTCACTTAAAATTCACATTTCCTAATTCCATAATCATGACTTAAAATAAACATTTGAAAATTTGAAAACAATCAATTTAAGCATACTAAATAAGTAATAAATTCAATCTAAATTTAGAGCAATATGCTACCACTAGAGTGGGCATGACAAACATGAGTTTAAAGAATTCAATCGCTAAAAAAACAAGCGCTCTGCGTGAGTTGGAGTCCCTGCCGTAAGCAGGTCTGTTTGTAGGGAGAACAGTGTTATGAGTATTTTGGAGTTGGTTTTTAGCCAAACAAAAGCATTATGTATAACGGATTCTGCTTCGAATTCTCCTAGCTATGAACAGAGGTGCTTGTCCGCTTCTTTCGCCAATCACATTTACTAAAATTAACCAAACTGAGAAATTGCCCATCGTTAGAGAAGCTATAGTTAAATTTTCAATGTAACTTGACCATTTAAACATATTTCTATTAATTCACCAAACTGACATATAGCATCCTCACCCAACTTAAGCATATTAACTTTAATTAAGCAAACTGAGAATTTGTCCATAGTAGATAAGCCATGGTCTGATTTCAAATGTGAACTTCATATAGATGAAAATGTCTAGACAACATACATGGTTTCTACTTACATACAAACTTGAGCTCCTCTGGCTGAACACTTAGAAGTTCATGGTTTCTACTTACATACAAACTTGGCTGAACACTTAGAAGTTCATGGTTTCTACTTACATACAAACTTGAGCTCCTCTGGCTGAACACTTAGAAGTTCGTTGGCCATATTTGCTCTCAAATCAAATTCAGATCAATGAATTCCAATGAACTATACAAAATCAAGGAAACTTTTCTGGAGTATACAAAGCAAAAGAGTAAGCCTGAGAAAATCAAATATACAAATGCTTTAACCTCTGGAACTCAATTTATTATTAAAAAACTGGGGAAAAAGAAAGAAAATACACAAATTACATTGTGAAAAACTAAAATCCAGAGTGAATAAATTAGTCCGAAAAAAATGAAACTAATTCACTTCTTAGCATGTCCTCTATCTGGTTTTGGAGAAATGCTAACTGCGTTCTTGGATGGCTGGAGCACAAAATTTAAATTTAGTCAGATTTTGGGTTTGAATTTCATCAGACATGATTATCCTTAATGATGCAAATCAAAAATCATAAAGATGGAGAATGTGAATGAAAAATAGTTGTGATTCTTCGCCCCCTACACATAACCTAATTGCAGTTACCTCTAGGCTCTAAGTAGCTTATCATTGGAAGTTTAAAAAAAGCAGACTTAAATGAGCAAATAAATACCATAACACAAACCTGTGAAGCAAGAAAATTTGGGTAAAACAGATTTTCCTAATTAGGCTGAGTTCAAAAGAACCATTTCCATACTTGATGAACCCTATACATCCTTGAACATTCATAAGTAACATGAAAAAACTTGTTTGATATGCCTATTAAAGGTGATTCAGTGACACGATTTTGATAGTCCTTTCTGTTGTGTCCTGTCTAAATCATTAATTGTACAACTCAGGATAGTCAAATGTGAATTACATCATATCAGATTAAATGCATAATAGCATTTCAAAATTGTAATGAATTAGGCTGGGTTACTACCTATAACCATAACACTCGGTTTATTGCTAGAATACGTAATTAACCACAAACAAAACTTATACTAAGAAAAGAATGATACAAGGTTTGCTGATTTGAGGTCAAAGACAGAAAATACATAACAAGCATTTTAACCCCATATCTTTTATGGTTGGGATAATTGCCATAAGTGGTTAATATTGGCAGATGCAAGGATGTACCACATGAAATTTGATGCAGTCTCAATACAGGGTTGGGATAATTGCCATAAGTGGTTAATATTGGCAGATGCAAGGATGTACCACATGAAATTTGATGCAGTCTCAATACAGTGCAGTGTAACCGAAATCCAGTCAACCAGAGTTACTGTAAATAAGCGAATTTCTCTGAGATTTTCTCAAAAGATACAATCCATTTTCTCATTATCACTATTCTTACAATAGTATTACACAGCCATAGTTTCAGATAAAACTTTTCATTACCATTTTTCATAACTGCAATATTAAAGATATTGCCATGAAATAAGGTTAAATTGCATTTCTTTGTAGAAAACAAAACAAAAATGCATTACAAAATTTTAAAGCTGTGTACTTCCAGCATTTATAAATTATGTTTTATGTTAAGCAACAACCAAAGAAGCTTTAGAGTATCAAAATTTAATGCAGTTTTCTTTATACCAAATATCAAAGGACAAAATTCTATTATTAATTTCTGAACAGCTCTGTCTTCCAAAGTCTGTTTGCCAAAGAAGTTCTTGTTGACAAAAGATTCTAAACCCTTTGATTCAAGGGGAGCAGAGCACAAGTTAGGTTGAGTAAAGACATCAAGAATTGAATCAAATTCTAGCCTCTCCAGTAGTGATAACATCCATCCCCTTTTGTCTCAGAAGCATCTCCATAGGTTAATCACTTTGTCTTCCAGCATTTCTGAAACAATACGGATTCTTTAGCAGGAAAGAGGAAGACAATATTCTGTATGTAAACGAAGCCAAAATACACAGTTTTTGTCCTAGAACAGTTTCCAACTCACCATTATTGAAAATTCATTCAGATGAAAAATCATATTTTAAATGCTAATATTGGTTTAAGGTTGTAACCATTCCTTTCCTATTATCATAAACTAAAACAACTTTCAACAATAATAACAACTAAAAATAATTTGCAATGATGCTAGGCGCCACAGATCTCCCAAAAACATTCCAAACCACTGCCAAGGACTTGTAGACACATTTTCTCCATTTATCCTCTTGTTGCATATCATTCTAGCATTGTTCATATTGCTGAAAGCAGTGAGAACTCCAACAAAATACCAGTGCCCCAATAATTAATATTAGATCAGAAAAAAACTGGTCAAATACCCACATGCATATAAGGCACGAGTTTAAGCACCTGCAGAATGGAGTGAACACTTCTCAAGAAGAGAAAGAGAAACACTAACAAAATAGCTTTACCATTCAAAATTAAACAGCAAGTAATACAAATGTTTCTACAATAATAGCTTATAACAATGCCAAATAAAAGAAAAAATGAAACCAGTGTCACTAGACTTAAAAGCCCAAAGACGTAAGCCTCCTCGAAGGGCAAATTTCTCAGTCAAATGCCTCTTTGCTCACATGAAAAAAGAGGGTTACTTGTAGCCAACAATGGTGCAAAGCTCAGAGCATGCAAATTTCAAGGTTGCAATGGGAGAAATAAAATGGCAGTGTTATGAATACTGGATTCCCTTTGTTAACTGTTGTTTGAATATCATTGAATATAATCAATGGAGAATAGCAAAAATGAATCATTTTATTCAAATATCATTTGAATATAAGTTATGGTTTGGTTTTCTATTCATGTGAAAAGGAATGATAATGCTTTTTGGATAACAAAAAAGCATTGAATAGTAGGCATAATGACATGCAGAATATAATATATTGAATTAAGTTAAAAAACAATAATGCTTTTGAATAGTATATCTCCTAAAATAGAACTACTATGAGTAGTATGAAGCATATAGGAATTGGGATGCTGCAAATGAACAGATTAAACAAGGTTATTCAATGGTTAAATTCCTAAGACAAAAGTTTTTGTTTCAAAATTCATTGCATGCATAGACCAATGCCCCAATAATTCATATGAGATCAAGAAAAACTCACCAAATGCCCGCATGCATATAAGGCACAAGTTTAAACACCTGGAGCAACTTCTTATCACCTATAGCATTCCACACAACTGTTGTAGCAGCCTACACAATACCAGTAGCACGACTACAAGTGAGTTGCCATGCATCATGTGCCTAGCCTTTGAACCTTCCTGATTTGAACTACTGAACCAATTTCATATCACAGTGCGTAGGAGTCAAGTTGATATTCTGCAATGCTCTAAACCACTGAAAAAGCTTGAAAATCTGAACATGCAAACTGCCATCAAAATATCACTAATAAAGAATTAATATTCACTATGTAATTCAATTCTCTTAATTTGTTAAATTAATTTCATGTGTGATCATTTTTTTATCCATGAAAATTTTCCACACGACAGTAGTTTTTTAATAGCAAATGAAAAAATAGGCATGTAAAGCGCAAAAAGCAATCTAAATAGCCAACAACAATTCAGCTATATGATATATTTATAGTGAGAAATGCAACAATTTGCCAATATGTTACAAGAAACTGATCAGTTATAATCATCAACAATACAGATGAGAGAGGGAGGAACAGAGAATGAGATCCTTGCAAAGAGTTTCCCGACACCTTCGCTCTGCTGTGTTGCATAGTATCCGGATAATTAATATGAGGCATTGCAAACAAAGAAGAATGGGGAATATGTTCAGTGATGAAAATTCCTCTTTCAACCTCCTTGAAATCATCTAAGTGACTAGCTTCATTTACTTTGATAGAATCTGGTAAGAACACTATTTCATCGTCATCAAAACCTCCTTCCCATTCTGAAATTGAGAGAAACTCAAATTCAGGGGGTGGGGGAAAACACTGGAAATGAGATATCCCCTGAAGTGATCTATCTAAAGGTCTTGCAGGATCAAACTGTTAACAAGTACTACGAAAATCCAAATGCTGCAAGGTAACAACCGCAGAAGATGAAAAGCTCCATTCAGGCATATGTCCTGTTCCACTTCTTCCCTAAGGATTCCTCTATCAAAATTGCATTCAGATTTGGCCTCATGAGAACCACCAACATCCAATTGCATAGATTTAAAAAAACCACAAGATGAATAAGCACCATTGCAACATTAATGCTGCTCCACTACTTCCCTGAGAATTCTTCTTTCAAAACTGCCTTCGTCTCTGGCATAGTGGAAATTAGAAACTTCCAATTGCAAATATCTAGCAATCCCAAAAGACAAAGAAGCTACATTCAAGCATTGGTGTTGTCCTGCGCTTAGGGTTTACGCCATGCCCATTATATTCATCTAATTAATACTAGTGCTCATAAAATGTCCAGCAGAATAACTATCAAAACACAACACACTTAGAATACCAATGGCAGGAAAGAGATAAGGGTGGATACTTACCTTCGAACAAACAGTAGAGAACCCAAACACTGACCGTCGAAAGCATGAAATGCCATAACACAGGGTCAAAATGGAAATGTAATTTCCCTGTATACATGAATGCAAAATGTGAAAGCATGACAACACATGTGAACCACCTTAAACCTCCCAGCAAATTAGCCTCGACACTTGCCCTTGCCATATCCTTGCATGTTGCCCATCTGCAGCCACCCCGCAGGCTCTAAGAAGCTACAAAATCAGAGATCAGCTTTTAGCTCTTTCGAAGAGAAATAATTCCCATCGCCCAGCAAACATTAGAGTTGGCATTTAATTTTTATCCTACTTCCTCTATGATTGGCTGTTTCATTATCACCTAATTTTACAAATCAAAAATTGTTTTGTTTCCCTGGGAAAATTCCATAGTCCAATCAGAAATGCACGTTTTAGCATTTTTGAAGAAAAATAATTTCCAAACCTTCAGAAACTTTAGAATTGGTGTTGCATATTTTTGAGGGCGCAACTATCAATGTAAACATTAATCTCCGCCTAAAAGGCAGGGACTAAAAAATGAAACCATTGTTTTGTATATTCATCAAAGAAAGTGATAGAGAGATGATAATGCAAAGAAGAAATTAAATTCAAAATAGTAGTCAACAAGCGCTCTGCATGAGCTAGAGTCCCTGCCTTAAGCAGGTCTGGGTGTAGGGAAAACAGTGTTATGAGTATTTTGGAGTTGGTCTTTGATGACTGCTTTTTGGTTTTTGCTATTGTCTTCATTATTCGTAGTCTTCATTATTCGTAGCATCTAGATCATGGACTGAAGGGTTTATTTTCAAATAACTTGTTTGGGTGTAGGGAAAACAGTGTTATGAGTATTTTGGAGTTGGTCTTTGATGACTGCTTTTTGGTTTTTGCTATTGTCTTCATTATTCGTAGTCTTCATTATTCGTAGCATCTAGATCATGGACTGAAGGGTTTATTTTCAAATAACTTGTCCCCACTTTGTTGTGAAGCCCGCAACAGAGCTCTTCTCCCATGTACTGCTCTTCGAGGACATAAAATAGACTTCCTGACACAACCATTTCAAAAGCATACAAATAACTGTCTCTACAGATAAAGACTGACAGATAAAATAGTCTTTAGTATTTATGACGAATAGAGTGGTACTTATACCATTAAACCAGTCAGAAGAGTTAGCGACGATACCCAAATGGTATTATACCTTTCTAAATGATGTTCAGGGGGTTGAATTGCTAAACGCATTGGAAGTTTGACTTGGACAAGATTCTGAGCAGGTGAATATAGCTCTTACGTCTGTTGTTTTGTAGGTATGTCAACCTAGCATGTATGAAGAGCCCAAGGAAAATCCTTCATGGTAAGCTGCAATGAAGGTGAAGTTTGATACCTTCTTATAAATCAAGATTTGGGTACTGTTAAAATTACCACAAGGCAGAAATCGCATTGGTTGCAAATAGTTTTATAAAGTGAAGTGTAATTAGATGGTTATTTGAACAAGTACAAAACCTTGACTGCTAAAGGACATGTCCAATAGGAAGGGGTAGACTAGCAAGAGACCTTTGCACCCCTTGCATATATGTTAACCTTTCAGTTGGTTCTATTCATTTCAGCTTAGTTTGGATTGAAGGTATATCAAATAGATGTTAGAAGTGCCTTCTTGAATGAAGATTTTGTAGAGGTCTAATTAGTTCAACAAGAAGAATTCTAGGTTTAGAGAAAGAGCATCTGGCTTGCAAATTAAGTACTTGTATAGACAAGGAGGCTCCTCAAGCCTGATATATCAAGACTGACCAACATCTTAAGAGATTTAGGCTTCAAGAGAAAATATTCAAATCCCAATCTCTACAAAAAATGTAGTGATGATGCCACAGTGATCCTAATTGTCCATGTCTTTTGGAATCAGTGCATTCAACCAAAACATGAAGGCATTCTTAGAATCGGTGCATTCAACCAAAAGATGAAGGCATTCTTGGAATCATGGACCCCTAAACTCAGTAAATTCCTGATTACAAAATATAAATCAAAATTCTATGTGGAAATGAATGATGGAATATCATTTAGAGACACTAGATCTCCACAGCTACAGCTATTGGAAGCCATGAAGGGAAGAAACACAGACAGTAAAAAGACATTGCACAACTTGCTGGACATCTATATGCTGGCGTCTGACTTCCACCTACCTTGTGTAATGTTTGACATGTACAAAATTCACAAGGTCGTATCTTAGGCTTCACTGCTAAATATGAATGCCATGAATTCTATTACATGTATTGGAAGTTACCATAGCAAAAGATGCCTTGTGTAATGTTTGACATGTACAAAATTCACAAGGTCGTATCTTAGGCTTCACTGCTACATATGAATGCCATGAATTCTATTACATGTATTGGAAGTTACCATAGCAAAAGATGCAAATAAGATTTTACGATTAGAAACATTAGTCTCCTGCTATAAAGGCAGGTATTATTATCATGAATTAACCATATTGGCACCTGAAGTATAGCAATTCCAACTGATGTTGTATCACCTGAAGAATAGCCTACAACTCACTCCAAAACAATTATATTCCATCCAAACCAGAAAAGCATACATTTGTATCAGCAGAAATGAAAGAGAACCGTCTGGTACACTAACATAGCCTCTCACCAGCAGCTTTGAAGATTGCACTGGCATAAAATATAACTGTTGATTCCACAAAGTTGTTGGCATACCACTAGCCCAACACCAACCTAATATAGGAAATACAGGTTGTCAAGTTGTAAAGGATGAATGGATAAACAATGCGTAGAGTTTGCAGGAAAAATATTACGTAACCCTAACAAAGCAAAATTCATTGCACTTCAATCAATCAATTACGTGTGGCTTTGCATGGACTCATGGCGCCACCTGTTGGAGAGCTGTGAAGTAACTCGTTAAACATCACACATGTCCAAAAACATTAGAAATATATGATTGATCTTGTATACGAGCAATGCTATTGAACAAGATTTTTTTTCCTATTTTCAGGATTAAAAAACAAAAAAACTCCCACGAAAAAATACAGCAGCCAATAGGAAAAACAAAAAACCAACTCAAGAAAAATGTGAAATATTAACATACATTAGAAAACAGCGAAAAAAGGCCTAACATATCTTTGAGCAAATATGCAGATATTCTTCATTGGAACATTGACTCTGAGAACAATGTTAAAACTGATTGTATGGAAACAACACGCAATGCTAAACAGTTCATACTCTGACCACAACATTTGAGTGTGCAAGCCACCTTATGCGTAGATGTATAGATGCAAATGATGTCTCTAGTAGCCCCTTTTTGCCTGCAATGCTAATTTTTATGGAGTGGATGGCTTGCAAGAAAGAGATTACAATTTGAAGTGAAGCGCATGAAAAGCAAGCAAATGCAAGGTAATTTTTTTGGAAACAGTACGTTGAACTTTTGAACAAATTATTTGGAAGCAAGGATCTAAATGCCGATGCTATGTTTAGTAGTGTGGATAACCCTAAAATGACGATTAGGGTGACATTAGATTATGGGAAGATTTTGAGCTGCAAGGGTTTCTGGTTGCCTGGAGTTGTTTAAGTTATCGTGAGACAAAACAGATAGGGGCACTCTAGACTGAAGCATAGAATCTGGTTCTCCATCCTGAGCATTTGAAAGCATCAAGAGTGTTCCCCCTTCGACAATGCTTCGAGTAAGCAATATGCAACTCGCTACTGTAAATAAAATCTAATTTGGTATACACAAGTATGTGTTCCACCTATAATACAAATAAACCAAACTTCAGCTAACCATCATTTGCATGAATTCATTACCCAGGCTGAAAATGATTGATATTCCAAGTGGAATTTGATTAAACTCTACAATGACAGACCAACTATATTCACAACAAGAACATTATATTTGAGTATTATCATACACAAGTGCGTTTCAGACCACAATAATAGGAATAACATGTAGAAAGAAAGGTAAGAGAGATTTATCATGATTAAATGGATCAGAAATGGCAAAATTTATGTAAAAATGTATATTATCATAATGGGGGACCTCATAATAGATTGTGTACAAATTTGGTAGCTCAATTGCAAAAGACTGGTACCAAGGATTTGGAAACACAATACCACAGCGTACAAGGATCAAATTAGCGAGATTCGTGATACTGCCAATCATGATAAGGAAGGCAGAACACATATATTTCGCAGGCATCTGAAACACGTCGTAGTTGCAAGCGCTCTTGTAGACATGTATGCAAAATGTGGAAGCATACACAAGACTTGATATGTTTGACAAAATGCCTCAAAGAAATGTTATATCATGGAATGTTGTGATTGCAGGGTATCCACAAAATAGGTTTTGCAATGTTATATCATGGAATGTTGTGATTGCAGGGTATCCACAAAATAGGTTTCGAAAGGATGCAAGAGAGGAATATTAAGAAAAATGAAACAAAAGGAGTAATGTAAATTCGCTGCAAACATAACAAAAAATCAAGAGTATTGTTGCCAAAGCAAGAGTATAAATTCCAGCATTTACTCAAATCATAGCATCACCAGTAGAAAGCCACGGAAAACAAAAACATGTAATACAAGAAGCCCTCCATGCCGCACAAAAAGGAGCGCAAAACATTCCCATACATCCATAGCAGAAATATAATTTTTTGGCCCATATCTCCACAAGCGTCCAGTGTAGGAAATCAAACACCTGTTCTGAATGACCATGAAGAGAGACACCTGCACCCACACCTAGCGTTCATGCACAATGGAATGGAGCCGCAATTGTTTTTTACGGGTAGCGTATCATTTTTGCTAAAATCCAGTGTCCAGATACAAGTCAAGAAATTACCACAACGGAGCTCACCAGTGCCAAAACTCTCTGCATCCTAGATAGGACTTACCTAACACTACTAACTACATTAAGCCAGCGATTACAGAATCTACAGAGTGCGGTGACATAGAATAAACATAGCCCCTTTTACTGTACGATGTATGTGAAAATCCCCATCTACAAAACAACCAAAACTCAAAATGAGCTGGGGTGCGATATGCATGCTTATTTCTCTCCGTACAATGCAAATGGCTGCAATACTGTGCAGCAACCAATCTAAGCTGAATTTTTTTAGCGTTCTGAATTATTACAGAATGCATTGACCACAACAGTTGAGTGTGCAAGCCGTCCTATGTGCAGATGTGCAGATGCAAATGATGTCTGTAGTAACCCCTTTTTGCTTGCAATGCTAATTTTTATGGAGCGGCTGGTTTGCAGGAAATAGATTGCAATTTGAAGTGAATTGGATGAAAAGGAAGCAAAAGCAATGTAATTCTTTAGGAAATAATGCGTTGAACTTCTGAACATTGTTTTTGGAAGCAAGGTTCTAAATGCTCGTGTTGTGTTTAGTAGTGTGGATAACCCTGAAATGACAATTGAGGGTGACATGTATGCAAAATGTGATAATAGAGATATTGTCTCACGTGAATTGCTTTACAAAATGGACGAAGAACAGTATTGGTGCTCCAGATACAGACCAACGAGCTAGTAACCAGTCATCCCCACCACAAACCACCCACTTAACTGAGTAGTGTAGGAATCTAACCAGACTGGCAGCAATGAATGCACAACACCCAAACCATGGCAAGCGACTTACCTCAAGATGCTGCACAAATTGTATACATGTTTTAAAGCAATGGAAGCCACTGCAGAAATGAGCATACTGAGGATCATCAACTTCCTTTCCTCTTCTAAAGATCTTAGGCTGTTTGTCCCCCTTATAAGGCAGAATGATCGAAGTTGCCAGAATATCTTACCTGAGAAAAGCGAGCTCATCAAAACAGAACACCTCAAATACATTTGGGATTCCTGAAAATAATTAGGTACCCACCAAATAAAAAATCCAAAACATCAATAAGGTGGTTTTAATGGAAGCAGTAACCTGTAAGCCTTGAAATAACAGAGCAGACTGTGCAGATGGCATTCACCATTGCAAACTGATACCAGGTTGCAACAAACATGCAACTCCAAAGCTTTCTGTTAGGCATGTATACAAAATGTGTAACTGCAGACAAGCCACGTGAAACAAGGAACCACCATCCTCTTCCAGCGATTTTTTTCCAAATGACATCTATATGGTTGCGTGCCATAACAGCATTTTGCCGCATCAACTTTTCCCCCCCCATAGTCTCCCAAACAAACAGGAAAAAACATTGCCGTAAGAAACTTTGGATATATGTTCCATAATGCATCTACCAATTTTAAACATTAGCAAACCACCATACTTTTTCGGCTGATCGTTAAATAATAGCAAACAAAGCTCAGCGAAAACATTAGTCTCCGCCTATAAATAGGCAGGAACTAAAAAAGGAAGTGAAATACCTTCAATTTTGAAGCTTACAAAGTGTCAATTTATGTAATAAATAAATAAATGCAAGCCCCTTTTCCTTTTAACTCCTTTTATCATTTCTATTTTTTTTTTCATTTTATTTCTATTTTACTAATTTCCTTTTTAACCAAATATATTATCTTACTAATTTCAATTCCTATATTATTTCTTTATTTTTTAGGAATACTAAATAATTAAATTGAAATTCTAAACAATGAAATATTTTAATTAATTAAAAAAATCACATACATAATTTTTCAATGTAGTTAATTAATATTTTTTACTTTTTCATTTTTCTAATTTTCAATGCATCAAACATCATTAACATGTAATGATTCATCCATCAAATATAATCAAATGTAATTATAGAATAAATAGTCACAACCACAATCACATATTTACGTCTTAATCACAACACAAGTGGACTTTGAAATCACAATCAATGTAGATCCATATTTGCACAAGATCTCATGAGACACATCTTGCATTCAATTTGATTACAATAGGGGTTATTAAACACATTAGGCCCAATGCGACATCTCTGACATAATACCATTAGGGAAATAACTTATACCTGCAAGATCAAGTGTAAAAATATGATGTACTTGCACACTCAAGTCACATGTCAATTGTACCTTCACCATACATAATAGTCAAAACAATGCACAATGACCCAATAGAATACAATATCACATACATAATTTAATCATTACATCTAAAATAACTCAATATTAGTGTACATCATCCAAACATGGTAATGCAATAACTAAAAATCATTTAGAATACCAATACAATGATACTAACATCCATCTATAAAAATGTGTATATATATACACAAGTAAATTATAAACACTATCAAATCCAAATATGAGAGTATCACATGTATCACAAAATTTACAATAAGAATTCACACGTCAATACAAAATTATATCAAGAAAACCTCAACAACAAAATAGTAAGGTATAATGATCATTAGAACTAAATCTATAATCATAAAATAACTAGGTACAAATGTTAGAGGGATGATATATATATAGAGAGAGAGAGAATCTCTCTCACTCTCTATTTTCTCTATTTTCCTCTATCTTTTTATCTCTATCTCTCTTTCTTTATTCCCCTCTCTATTAAAATCTCCCTCTTTCTTTGAAAGAAAGGAATAGAGAAAGAAAGATAAAAGAGAGGGAAATAGAGAAAATAAAGAGCGGGTAGAGAGGAAGAAAGATTGATTTTCAATTAGTTGTTTCGTGTCAATGGATAAAAGGGTAGAGAAAGAGAGAGATTGACTTTCAATTAGTTATTCCATGCCAACAACACCTGTCTATAAGAAATTACATGTGTTAAAACACACACATTACACACAAAAATACAACTAACTATTAATGACGCCGAAGGCGTGTCCTATTTGAGCTTGTGAAGCTCATTTTTCCCATCAACCGTTTAGAATTCCCTAGAGAGTCTGCAAGGGGGTTAAACCAATCTCAGTCGTGCATCATTTTTCTTGTTTTTTGGCTGCTTATTAATATCTACTTTTACAGTGAATGGAGGTCCATTCGATTCCTTCACGACTTTCCATGTCCTGACTTTACTATGCAAATACATTATATCGTTGCTCAAATTTATGCTTAAAAAAAGCCTATTGGATGTAATCATAATTAGTGACATGACATGGCATCATAATTATTGACTTGACATAGGATACACAAATAACTAAACTGGAATCACTAGTGGCTAGTAGGGTTTAGCCAGATTGACAAGATCTGTTTTATTGTATTGTACAACCAGGCAACCCATCATTCATGGAGACCTTTTGAAAAGGTTTTAGATGATTTTTAAATAAATCATTATTATTTTAAAATTTTATATTTATATTTACAATTTATTAATGAAGAAATACATAGAGTTGAAATTAAAATTAAATTTTAAATTAATTTTATTATTAAATTTTAAATAATTACAATATTCAAAAAAATATATTTATTTTGATTTTTTTTTTCTATCTTCATTAACATTACTCAATTTTTTTAATATAATAGTATAATAGATAATATAGTATTCTATAATTAAAAAAAAAACCTAAAATAAATAATAATATTAAAATCATTTTCTAAATGATCTTTCAATTGATCTTATTTACTACACAAATGTGTGCAAAAAATAAACCATTTTTTTCCTAATTGACCTTACACCTCTTCAATGTACCCATTGCACAAGGTGCCATAGCTAGTATTTAAAAGAGATTAAGAAATATGAAAGGACCTTTAGGGGAGAGGAGTTGATACATAAGTGGGGGCCCTAATGTGCGATGGAACATGCACTCTTTGGGGCCCACACCTATACGTCAGTCCTCCACAACTTAAAAAAAATTAATTCATACATAGGCACGATGACATCAAACATAAATCAGATTTAAAATGCACACTTAATAACATTCATTTCAAAACAAAACAAGTACATGCTAGCAGCCAAACATGATGAAGTGTATCCAACTTGTATATGACATATACCAAGTAGCATTCTGACATGGAATTTAAACAACCCAAACATTAAGACATGCACCCTTCCCTATAAACTAGTAAACCCAACTGTCGCACCAATGCAGGCGTTACTTTCACATTAATCACAACTACACGACATAAACAAGGTGCCAAGTCAACAACATTCAAACCCATCTGACCCATCTTTGATTGACTAGCTAACCCATTACAACAATGTTTCCCATCATAGCATAACCAAACCAACACACAAATGTATTCGCGTGTCCCGTCAACCATGAGACCTACAACACGTGTCAGCTTCAATCTGTCCCATCTCGCCAAGTAGGGTGTACACATATTGGAGCCAAAGACATATCCCACCTGCATCCATTTAATAGTCCTATAAGGCTGCCATTATTCAAAAACAAAACATGGAAATAATTTCAAACAATCCACCAAACCAATCAAGTCAAGAATTAATGGTCAAAATCAATCAAATCTTCAATTCATACGAAAGATAATTCAAATTGAAAATAGGACAACAATTTATTTCACCACACCAAACAAGCATCAATCAAATTCAAATAATTCCCAATTCAAATAGTCGTAAAAACCAAGTATTCACTTATTTTGCAGTGAGTGACATAAGAAAAGGAGTGACAAGCACATAATTGAACGAGTTAACATTAAGGGGAAGCAACAACTTAGATTCTAGTGCACCAACATCCATATTGTTCTAGGTTTTCCTTTCACACTTTTCCATTCATTTACTTTATATTGTTCTTCATTACAGCGATTACTGTTTTCCATTTCTAAGCTTTATATTGATCTTCATTACAACCATTGTAGTCATAGGTTTTTATTTATGTTTCCCTAGGGTTTATATTGCAAATATTACAGTCACAGGTGTTTCTTTATCTATCGCTAGGGTTTATATTGCTAATATTGCAGTCATAGGTTAGCATATGTGTTCCATAGGGTTTATAATGCAAATATTACAGTCATGGTTTACCATTTAAAGCTTTCCCTAGGGTTTATTTTGCAAATAATATAGTCATTCATTAGCATATACATTCCCTAGGGTTTATATTGCAAATACTATGGTCACAATTTACCATTTATGTTTTCCAAAGGTTTATATTGCAAATGTTACAGTCATAGTTTACCATTTTGGTTTCCCTAGGGTTTATACTACAAATATTATAGTCATAGTTTACCATCTCTGTTTCCCTAGGGTTTATATTGAAAATTTTGCAGTCATAGTGTATCCTTTCTATTTCAATAGGGTTTATATTGCAAATATTACACTCATAGTTTAGCATTTCTGTTTCATAGGTTCTACATTGTCATTCACTCTGCTTATCATAGTCTCATAGGTTCTGCATTATCGTTTATATGGTAAATATTAATCATGGTTTACCATTTTTGTTTCATATTTCCCACATTATCATTCAATCTGCTTATCTTATTCTCATAGGTTTTGCATTATCATTCACTCTAGTTATCTCAGTCTCATAGCTTTTGCATTGTCATTCACTCTGGATATCTTATTCTTATAGGTTTTGCATTATCAGTCACTAAGGTTTCTATTTTTATTAGTTTTTTTCTTCATCTTTTTCATAGGTTTTTGCTTCATCAATTCACAAATATTTATTCCTTTCAATGAGTTTGTCATAGACAAAATATGTGAGCTTTGTTAATCTCTTATTGTTTTTCATTCGTAAGCTTTCTATTGTATCATAGTTCAAATATGAGTGTGGTTTTCACTTTACTATGCATGAGAATGTTAATGTTGTAAATGCTTAAGAGATATGAGATGTTCTTAAACTCTAACTCCCTTGCATAGTTTGTAATTTTGTGCTTCTTACTCCTCTATTTCCTTATGTCGCTCACTCCAAAATAGATGTAACTCTCTAAATTGTTAAAAAAGATGATCTCAAATGAAATGCAACAAACTAAAAAGATAACACATACAAAAACTAAATAATCTTTTGTTCAAGCATCACTCTCTTCATACATATAAAGATAACTATTCAAGCATTTGTGTTTCATAGTTTACCATTTATGTTTCATAGGTTTTGCATTATCATTGTGTAGAACCCCAACCCTAGCACCTACAAAACACAAGAAACAAGCACATAGTTAGATTAAAATGCAAGTGAGAATCAAAATTCCCCATGAAACCCATTAGCAAAGCTCAAATTAGGAAATAAAATGAACACAATGAGAAAGCAATGAATCCTAATTAAGAAATCAAACTCTTGATGCCATGGGGGAATTGGTGCCAATTTGATGTGAAAATTAGCCCTTTCCCAACTTCGATGATGCAATGTTGATAAGTGATGAAGAATGATCCATTTTGTTGAAGATTCAAATATGATCCATGATGAAAATTTTGCATAGCCTAGCTAAGACTTTGATAAAATTGATGAAAAATGGTGATGCTTGAAGATGAAATTGAGTATAGTAAGCTTGCTCAAATTGTGGATGATCAAATGAGGAGAGAAACCTCTTATTTATAGAAAGACAAGATGGAAGAATGCCCAAAATGGAGCAATGTGGGACTAACTTTCAACCAATGGCCAAATGCCACTTGTCAAGATGTGAATGGGCAAAGAATGTGCATATTTTGATGGATGTGCCCATAAATGCAATTAGGTGGAATTTAAAAATAATGAAATGATATGTAAGAGGGAAAAAGGAATGACTTAAATGCCACTTGGCTCAATGCACAAGGACATGCAAGAAGGAATGAATGTCTTGTTGGAAGGACAAAGTCCACTTGGAGGGATTTCAAATTTGAAGGAATATTCTCTAAAGATGCCATGTTGAGAGAAAATAAAGATTTAATAAATAAATTAAATGTATTTTCATGTGCAAGTGGAAAAAGCTAGAGGATGGGAGTTGGATTAGAATTAAATTAATCAAAGGTTGATTAATTTAATGAGGGATTAGATGATGTGACTAATGCTTTAGATTTATGGGTTGATTTAAATCAAAAGATGAGAAGAATGTGATTTAGATTTAATTAAATAGATGATTTTGATTTATTTAATTAAAGGGGATGATGTTAGATTAAATCAAATAAGATTTAATTTATTTAATTTAATAGGGTGACTCTAGAGACTTAATAAAATAAAATGAATTATTTAATTAAATAAAGATATAGGGTTAATTAGATCAGATTGATTGATTTAATTAACAAGAGAGAATGACTTAATAAGATAAATGTTTATTTATTTAATTAAGGGACAAAGAGTGATGACAAACTAAGAGGATGATTCAGGTTGAAATGGTGTTAGTAATTAGGATCAAGTGTGTAATGCCAATCAGTACATTTTACATGTCTACATTTTTCCCCTCTTTGAAGTGATGCATTTGTTGCGTTGGTTCAAAGAATAAACTATCTCGATGAAAAGCCAAAAAAATTTTGATTTCAAAAATTTCCCCACTGCTGCCTTAGCGGGCGAAATATGCCAATATACTGCCCCCTCGAGAGATCAGATGAAAAAAATTCAATTTTTTGGGTGATCTCACGAAAAAAGAGGACAAGGTAACTGACGGGTCTAGAAAGGCTCCATAAGGTAAAAAATGAGATAAAACACAAAAAAACAGTGCAAAAACAGCCCTCAGATGGACAAAAATGGGATTGGGGGACCAAAACCCTGACAAGATGGCTAAACGGGGTCAAAAAACCCTAATTTTTAGGCTTAAATAGGCCTTGAGGGGCCATTTCCAATTCATTTTCACATTCAACTTTTAGAGATTTTGCAATTTTGAGCTCTGACACCTTCGCGAGATGGCGCAACGATAGCTTCCCCAACACATTTTCGATAGAGTACAGACACACCAGAGGCTTCCTAGCACTGGACCACCAGTGAGTCAACTTGACCCAACTTCATTTTTTGATTTACGTGCACATTTATTAGGCTAGGAAACTTAGCTTTTAGAGCGGTTCTATACTGCACCGTTGAAAAATTTAAACGGCGTCGCTTGACCTCAAACTATGCCATAGTCGCAAGTAGTGACACCGCGACATAGTTTGGAATTAGGGTTTAAATTCCAAACCCAACCGCATATGCAAAGTGCACCACCGCGGTTTTCTTTGAAATTAAGGTTTCCCCCTAAATTGAGCCAGCTTCAGAAACTATGACACCGCGATGGAGTTTGAGATTCAAATACTCCTAGCGGTGCAATTTGGAGTTTGCAAACTGCACCACACCCACAGACAACGATGCTGAGGTTGCTTCAAGATGCTGAGACAAACCAGGATCAAGATTTTTTTGATGAATTTTAACACAGTGGCTTTCTTGATGTAGGAGGAGGCGATGATACTTTACTCATGCGAGCATAGGTCCCGAGATCTTTTCAGCATTTTGGATGATCTGCCCGAGCAACAACAAGAGTATCTAGGGTAGATCGTTCTTTAGTACATTGCTTATGCACCGCCTATGAGGACACACTTGGGTATGTTGACGACACTCACTGAGAGATGGCATAGCGAGACATCTTCTTTCCACCTCCCAACATGTGAGGCAATGGTCACACTAGAGGACATGTGGCGGATCCACAGATTGCCCATCCATGGAGAGCGGGTGATATATGACGTGGATGTCAGAAAGGAGGCCTACTACGATATTATGGGCCTTGATCAGATTGTTTTCTGCAAGGGTCAGATCAAGTTAGAGCGTTATAGGTTCTTTGTGTCACCCTTCTGCCTTGTTATTGTAACCATCATATCGAGTCTCGTTGCACTAGATCAGCGGGGCCGATACTTCAGTCCTGGATGGGGGCTCGCTTGGGAGCACATGGTTTGGTGACGAACACTGTTTACATGGGGGCCAGTTCTTCTAGCCTCACTGTACAGAGATTTGCACGAGTTTTCCTACCTCGACGGTCGAGCACTTGGTGTTGGCGTCACACTCCTGCACATCTAGGGTTGGGAGCACATTGTTGTGCTTCATCTGAGAGTTGTTCCAGTTACCATGGAGCTAGATGATCTAGTTATTTGGCAATACAAAGGAGGTGTTTTGTTCACCCACACAGGAAAGCATGGGATTCCTCATTGGAGGAGAGTTCTCGATGATATGCATGTTTTGACATGGTGGCCATATCTTGGATGGTTTGCATGGTTTGACAATGTGCAATAGCTTTTCTTCACCCGCTAGGATAGATTGATGCAGGGCAGGGAGCACACGATGCTCAAGATGTACCTGCTAGGCAAGGTTTAGAGACAGTTCGGTGAGCCACAGGATAGGCCAAATGATCAGTATGTGGCCATTTTTGCATGGACGACGAGCCAGAGCTCTTGGCGCCGTTATATACTTGCACATGATGCAGTGCAGATTTTTATGCAACTGGTGGCCAGGCCATGGCCTTATGACTAGGGTCAGGCAGATGGAGGGACCACGCAAGCATACAAAGATTGGTTCAGGGCACCTCTTCATTTGACAGTGCCAGGGACACCATCTACTTGACCCAGAGCTAGAGGCAGGGGAGTAGGTTCAGGCCGAGGGGACGGAGATGGGGACTGAGGAGGCAGAGGACCATCACCAGATCAAGATAGGGGGCCATATGATCAACCACTCCCAAATCTGCAGGTGGGGGAGTAGAGACAGGATGTCCTTCGGTAGGATTAGGATCGGGGACGACAGGATAGGGTCCTGACACCACCTAGAGATAGGGGTCAGGACCAACCACCCGTGCAGCCACCTCCCCAGCTAGACCCTAGAGATGGCCAGATTTTGTAGTTATAGGCCCAGGTATAGGCATTAATAGCTGAGAGGGATCAAATACGGTTAGAGCGGGACCAGGCAGTCCAGCAGAGACAGGCTGCAGAGCTACAGGCATCGACAGAGATGGGTAGACGACAACAAATTGAGAGTATGTTTGCATCTTCCTGTCGAAGTATGGTATTGCTTTGATCATATAGGGAGGCCATCCAAGAGGCCGACTATTATAGGTTGCATTATTATCAAGTCGTGTCGCGAGCAACCCAAGAGCAGGATTTTTCATAGAGGATCGGCCACAGACCTACAGAGGTTCACAGAGAGAGAGTAGGTGGCGAGGGCAACAATCAATAGGGTTAGGTCATTTTGATTAGAGACAAGATTTTTTTGCACCCCATGGGCTCGTTTTTGATAGCCCCATGGGCCATTGTACTCTATTGACATACACATGTACATTGATCTAATTTTTTGTACCATGACAGTGTAGTTATTTTGATTATATATGAGATGATATTTATCCGATATGATGTGATATGTCTTATCTTTACTTTATGCTTTATGGATGGATCTTATTTCTATATGTGATGCAATGATGTTCTATGTTATGATGTTATGATGATGATACTTATAAGATGATGATGGTATGTGATGTGATGTGTGACTTTATGATGTGATGCAATGATTATGCGATGTGCATGATGTTTATGTGATGATGTAAATGCAATCTTTTCTCTTTTCATTATTTTTTCTCATGCAATATATGGTGATGTATACTATGATGATGATATGATATGATGAATGTAAATGATGTATGGATGCATTTATTTTTCCGTACCTTTTCTTATGGAATTTTCATGATGTATGCAAAATGTTATGGTATGCAAATGCTTAGACTAACGGATCTATATTTTTATGCTATGATGGATGATAAGATGTGTGTAATTTTCTCATGTATGATATGCACTTATGATGTTATGATGATGACGTGATGATATGATATGTCGAAATGATGTTTTATGAAACGATATATGTATGTGCTATGATATGATGTTTATGATATGCAAATGGATGCTTTTGATATATGATATATGATGTATATGTGATGGTGTAATGGATGCTTATATGTGATATGGAATGATTATGCAATTTTATGATATGATGAATGCAAATGATGCTATGATGATGCAAATGTTAGGGTAATGGTGCATAATGCTTATAATGCTATGGAACGATTGCTTTTATGTTTATATAATGGATGCATATGTATGATTTATGAGATGCTTAGAATAACCAATCTATATTATATATGGACGGAAATGCAATGCATGGTGTTATGATTAATGTTTTTTTATGTAATATGATATGCAATATGCAATATGCTAATGGTTTTGTGGATGTAGGATGAATGCAATAACGGTAATGATTTGTGATTAACTATCATGGTACCATGTTAGTGTGAAAGAATATAGAAGAAAGCAAGAGATTTCAACGAGACACAAGATGATGATGATGATGATGATGATGATTTTTATTTGCAGAGGAGTTGGGATTTTCAAAAGGCCAATTACCTTATGTTTGATTACACACATGGGTATGATGCATCAAAGTATAAAGAACCAGGATGGCATTGTACCTAGTGTGATGGACTTTGACTCGACAATCAGATAGGAGTATTCTTGTTCACACTTGGTGTACGAAACTTTATTCAAAATTCAGTTCAAATATTCCAAACATCTTAGACCAAAACATAGAAAAGCAAGCCTTCCTATGTGGTCAACAAGATACTTAAAACACCCTTCCTACACCTAAACAAAGCACCCATAACCAATGTTATATTACAAAAATATCCAACAAGCACAACAAACAAAATATAATGATTGTTGCCCCATTCCTATCTCTAAATCCTTCGTTTGGACATCATTGAGAGTTCCTTGGAATGAGCGCAATAAGATAAATCCAAAGAGAAAGACAAAGTAAACAAACAAGTTGATGTTCTTCAATACCACTAGCTAAGACTAAACTATGTTGATGCCTGATGTTGATGTCCATTGTAGGAAGGATGCATCCTAGGACATGACGATATCAGATGATTTGATATGAGACTAATTAGATGATTTTCTACTGATACGAAAAGTTGACCAACTTGTTTACCTATTGACCTAGACTTTAGACCTTGACATTTGAGTTTTCATTTTTGAACTGCCAGACTTGTTTCCAATTGTCTTACCAAAGGTTGAGGATGACGATTGATTTATTATGAGTGATGGTTATTTCGGGTGAAAGCGAGATGGGGATGGATGGATTTTTTTGGTTTTCTGAATGTTTTTGAAATGTTTTGAGGTTGTTTTTGGTATTTTTTGAGATTTTACAAATGTTTTGATTTTTGATTTTCCACATATTTTTGGGTTTTCTGAGATTTTGACCAAGAGACTAACCTAAAGGCTTGTCCTAGGGGCCTCAGGGGATGATCAACAGATTAGCCTTGCCTATGTTATACACGCAAAGACCACATAGTTAGACTAACACAAACTTGATTATTGATGAGATATAAACAAATGTACTACCAGTTTATTATGACGGATTCCTAGAGGACTGACCTAAGTGTATCAAGGGATGATCAAAGATCAACCTTGCCTATGTTCAAGGCTCAAAGACCCGTAGTTCAACAAGACGACTTTGTTTTTGACCTTTTTTGACTTTTTGACCTGTTTTAGGATTTTGAGATGTTTTGAATGTTTTTGGGATTTTATGATTTTTTGATGTTTTGGATTTTTTGATTTTCTGATGTTTTTGGATTTTCTAATTTTCTTATGTTTTTGGATTTTTTGATTTTTTGATTTTCTGATGTTTTTGTATTTTATGATTTTCTGATGTTTTTGGATTTTCTAATTTTCTCGATGTTTTTGGATTTTCTGATTTTCTGATGTTTTTGGATTTTCTGATTTTTTGGTGTTTTTAAATTTTTTTATTTTCTGATGTTTTTGGATTTTCCAATTTTCTAATGTTTTTGGATTTTCTGATTTAGGGGCCTCAAGAATATACACGAATCTGATTTGATGAGAACATGCCCCCAACATGATGCAATAGGCTACTCTGATAAAGGCAGGACAAACAGACCTTGAGAATCGGCCGAGTAGTACTAGGAGGGATCAAGACACGAACACAAGATCAAGCTATGATGCAAATGCAGATGGGTGATGGATGGAAATATGGAATGTGATGGATGAGATTGGGAGTGTAATGGATGGATGATGCAGAACGAGTCATGAAGATCCTGGTGGATGGAAAGTGCTTATTTACACAAGGTGCATGTTTGTAAGGTTTCCACCAAGGTACTTGCCCAAAGTGCCACCAAAGTGGTTTTCACTAGAGGACGATTTTTCTCTTTACTGTTTTTAATCCTTTTTCTAATTTTTTTTGGATTATTTCTTTTTTTTAAAAAAAAAAATTTGTTGTCACCATGATGCCTATTTGCCAGGTTTTCATCAGGGTGACCATTTTTTCAGGACAGTTTCTGATTTTTTTTGTATGTTTGGTTCTATACCTTGGAAGGTTTTAGGCATAGAACTTGTTAAGATGGGAGCTATTCATGGGCTCCTGTAGAGGTTCCCCTTCTGGTGTTGATAACTAATATGCCCCTGACTTATAGCTCACTATGATGATGAATGGCCCCAACCAATTGGGTTTAAATTTTCCTTTGCCATTTGGATTTGAGACGTTCTTCTGGTTCTCCTTTAGCACAAGTTTTCCAACCTGGAAGGTTCTACTCCTGATCTTCTTGTTATAGCTCCTCTTGAGTTGGTTCTGATAGACTTGTAAATGGTTTAATGGTTCCATACGCCGCTCATCTAGCAACTCAAACTCATTTAGTCTTGATGCTCGATATTCTTCATCTATGATGAGATTTTGTAGTGATATTCTCAGTGACAAAAGCTCGATCTCGATGGGTAATATGGATTCTGATCTGTAGACCATGGAAAAGGGGGTGGCACATGTTGGTGTGTGGATGCTAGTTTGATAGGCCCAGAGGGTGGGATTTAGCTACAGATGTCAGTCACGACCTACGTCATTGACTGCATTTTTGAGGATTTTCATAATGGTTTTATTGGTAGCTTCTGCTTGGCCATTGCCTTGGGGATAATATGGAGTGGAAAAGCGATGTTGGATTTTGAATTTTTCACATAGGTCATGAACATCCTGATTTTTCAATGGTGTCCCATTATCTGAGATGATAGCTTGGAGAACATCATATCGACTTATTAAGTAGTTTAGGAGATGAACTTTGATATCTTCTTTCCGATGATGTATGTCATGGGGATGGCTTCCACCCACTTGGTGAAGTACTCAGTGGCAGTAATGATAAACTTGTGGCCACTAGATGAGGTGGGAGTGATTTTTCCAATGAGATCGAGCCCCCACTACGAAAAGGGCCATGGTGTGATAATAGGATGAAGCTCTTGAGCTAGTGCATGGATGAGGTCCCCATGTTGTTGGCATTGTAGACACCTTTTGACGTAGTCATGTGCTTCTCTTTCCATAGTGGGCCAATAATACCCCATCCTCAATAATTTCTTGGCCAAGGTCATTCCGTTCGAGTGTGAACCACAAATATCATTATGCACATCGGTTAAGGCGGTCAATGCCTCCTCAGCGTTTAAGCAACATAATAGGGTTCCTTCTATGATCCTATAGTAAAGGGTATTTCCTAGGATGGCAAACTAGGATGCTTTCTTGACAAAGGTTCTTTTTAGGCTTGAGGGTAAGTCAACAGGTAGGACCCCTATTCACAAGTAGGTATAAATGTCGCGGTACCAAGGATCACCAGGACCAACAATTTCACACACAAATTCTAACTCTGGTACCTCGAATGCAAGCACAAGAAGCTGCTCTACTAGGAATTCATGCTTTGGGACATTGCGAGGGATATCCAATAGAGATTCAATTGTTGCCATGGCATCTGCTGCTCTGTTGTTTGCTCTAGGAATCTGCTCAAATGTGATATCAATGAATGATTCCTTGAGACTCTCTACCAACTTCTTGTATGGAGACTGTCTACCACTTGATTTATTATTAGCTGGGAGTCTCCATATACTTTGAGGGCCATGATGTGCCACTGCACTGCTATTCTGAGACCTATGGTTAAAGCCTCATATTCTGCAATGTTGTTAGTGCAAGGAAATTTCAATTTGTAGGATCTAGGTATACAGTCCCCCTGTGGGGTGATGAAGAAGACACCAACTCCTGATCCATGATCCGTGTAGGAACCATCAAAGTAGAGTTTCCAATGGTTAGCTATGTTGGGATTGAAGATGGATTCATTAGGAAACTCTGATATAAGTGGATTCTCTAAATACATGGGTGCTTTTGCAAGCTAATCTGCAATCACCTAGCCTTTGATTGCTTTATGTTCCACATACTCGATGTCGTATTAAGATAGAATCATGACCCACTTGGCCATCCTTCCTGTGAGCATTCCCTTTGACAATAGGTACTTGAGGGGATCGATTTTAGCGATGAGTTTGATTTTGTGTGCCAACATGTAGTGTCTAAATTTTTATGAAGCAAACACTACTACTAGATAGACTTTTTCAATGAATGAGTAGTTTATTGTGCTGAGCTTGGAGAGCACCAAGGGCTACTGTTGTTGCTGATACATAGAGGATTAGTGGCTTTCTTAGGATTGATGGCATGAGGACCGAAGGTGTGGGCAAATATTCTTTGATTTTGTTGAAGGCTTCATCACACTTGTCATCCCACTTGTACACTACCCCCTTGTGGAGTAGGTGAGAATAAGGGATTTTCTTTTCTTCCAGTTGTGCTATGAATCTGTGGATGGACTGAAGCCTACCTTGTAGGCCTCTTAGTTGTTTCAATGTTTTGGGTGCCTCCATCTCAAGGATTGCTTTTACCTTGGTGGGATCTATTTCAATACCCCTCATTGACACTATGTATCACAACAGCTTTCCTGACGATACACCAAAGACACACTTCTTTGGATTTAAATAGATCTTGTATTCCTCCAGCCTGTCGAAAATAGCACTCAAGGTTGCTATGTGATCTCTCCTCTTTCTAGATTTTGCTAGTATGTCATCAACGTAATCTTCCACAGTTTTATGGATCATGTCTTGAAAGATTAATGTCATGGCCCTTTGGTAGGTGGCCCCAACATTCTTTAGGCCGAATGGCATCATGTTCCAGTAGTAGGTTCCCAATGGACAAGTGAAGTCCATTTTGTGTTGGTCTTCTTTGGCAATCATTATTTGGTTGTACCCAGAGAAACGTCCATCAGAGAAAGCATTTCATGTCCTGTTGTCATGTCTACAATCATATCAATGTTAGGGAATGGGAAATCATCTTTCAAACATGCTTTGTTTATGTCTCTGAAATATGTGCAAATACAGATGCCCCCATTGGGTTTTGAAACAAGAACCAGATTTGATACCCACTCTGGGTAGTCGATTGGTCATATAAATCTTGCATCAAGTAGCTTCTTTAATTCCATTTTGACTAACAAAGCAATCTGGGGATGCATTTTTCTCAATTTTTGTCTGATGGGCTTTACTTCAGGGTAGACTGCTAGATGATGGACCACAATCTCTAGATCAAGCCCAGGCATGTCTGCATAGCTCCATGCAAAGTTGACCTTTCTATCCTTTAGGAAGGTTGCTAGGAGATCTTGTTTTTGATAGTAATGAATCTGCATAAAATGTGATGTGCGGTGTCTCTTTTGTTCCCAAATTGATATTGTTTGAATTTTTCGGCTAGAACTGTTGATTTTTCCTGATGTAGAGCTCTAAGAGGAAGATTGAATCCCCCATCCTCGGGTGCCTCTAAGAGGTTTTCACCATTGGATGCGTCATTTCTTTTTACTATTTTTGGGTCGGAGAGTGCCATGGTATGGTTTTCACTCAAGGACTTAGAGATTATTCTCAATTTTTTGCCTTTGCAACTGAAGGATGCAATCGTTTCCCCATACTATGCATGTGTGTCTAGCTCAATGATAAATCCTGATTTAGGATCCCCACATGGAATATTATCCCATTGTCCCATGAATTATGAGAGTGCCTCATCATTTTCAAATGTGTCTAGAATTGGCGGTCCTCGTTGGTCGTAATCGATGAGTTGTGGGTAGACTAGGAAAATTTCATGGTTTTGACTGGTTGTCTCAAATGACACGGTACTAATCATGAGAAGGGTGGTGTCCTAGAAAAGCATAGGTATGTTGGTTATGGGATCTTTGTTATCACTTCTACTACTACAGATGTTTGTTATGTCAAATGTGAAGTTGTTTATGACTCGAACTGTAGATACAGGTAAACGAAGTTCGACTGCTGATTGCTGAGGATTTCTGGCCACGTATGGTTATACTCAGAGGGGTACATTCGAGGCCAAGATTTTTCATTCATGTCTCAAGAATGATGGGTATTAGAATCCTGTTGTCATTTTGTCCAAGCCTCTAGTTTCTGTCATAGCCCATGGCGAGCATCATTTGTAAGCCTTTACTGCTATCATCCATAGGTAGATCGGTTGTCGGTCTATTGTATTGGTACAAGAGATGGGATGGATTTTTTGCTATTACTTCTCGGTCGAGATCTCCCCAACTTATGAAGCTGGAGGAGCCTACTGTGAAGGTTTGGGATGAGGAAGCATCATTTGATTGTGGTCATCCTTGTGACCTGGGAGATTGTGATAACTCTCCTACCACAAAAGCATTTTTTGGGATTGTATAGTGTCCACACCCATTGTCCTAGATAATGACCTTGATGTCGGAGATGGCGGGGATGGAAGGTGTCTTTATCGCAGAAGTGGAGCGAGGGTAGTTGGATCAATGTATATAGTTGATGGGCCTTCATCATTCTTTGGCACTTGGGGGATTTTGTAATACTTGGCTTCTAGGCTCTTGCAGTAAGAAAATGGTTTGCGATCCCCATGTATAGTGACCTCTTAGCCTTGGTATGTGAACTTGACACATTGGTGGAAAGTTGATGCCACTGCTTGCATCGCATGGATCCATAGACACCTTAGGAGAATGTTGTAAGGAAAATCAAGGTCAAGGACTTGACAGGTGGTTTCCATAATTGTTGGCCCTACTTGAATAGGATAGTGCCCTAAGACACTCTTTCTTGATCATCAGATGCCTTGATTGTGATGCCTTTTCCTTTTTCAATGGAATCCTCTGAGATTTTTAGATTCTTTATGAGCTTGAGGGAACAAATGTTTAAACCTGCACCTCCATCCACCAAGACCCTCTTAACCTTATTTTTGTGAACCGGGACTTCAAGATGGAGAGAAAAATTATGAGACAGTTGAGAGAGGAAATCTTGATCGGAGAATGTGAGAAGGCTTGGGGTGGTGATAATTTTGACCATAGCTTGGAATTGGTCCGCATCTAGATTTGCAGAGATGGTGGATGAGGCTAATGCTTCTTCCAAGATTTTTTTGTGGGTAGGCGATATCTTCAGCAACTCCATGATGGAGATCTGAGTGGGATCCTCTTTAGCTAGTTAGGGACACTATAGCCATGTGAAATGGATTTTGGATTTGAAATGGATGCCCTAGGTGGTTGTGAGGGTCCAGTGATGGTGACTTTGTTGCCGCATGTGGTGACTCTATAGTCCACATTGGCTCCCTTGATGTTAATGATGGGAACATATTCTTCTAATGTTCCAACAACGTGCTCATACACATGGTACACATCCTTGTATTTTCCTTTTCCCTTATTATTGTTTCCTTTGTTGTGATCAGGCATCAGATTCATGTATACCTTTAGGTCTTGGTTTCCTGTTGGTTACTCCACATTTATGATTTTTTTTATCAATGAGGTCTTGGATTAGGTTCTTCAACCTCATGCAATTGTTAGTGGTGTGCCCTTTGATTTTGTGAAAGTCACAAAGTTGGTTTTCGTTGTACCAGGGTGGTTTCACTTCTGGTTCTTGGTAATTCTCATAGGTGGGGGCCTTGATGAGGTTTTTCGTTTATCAATTTCTTCATGATGACCTTGAGTGGTTCCCCAAGGGCCGTGTACTTCCACTTGGGAGGATTTTTGTTTTGCGAGGGTGGTGCCCCTTGATTATTTAGGTTATTAACTTGATTGTTGGTTGGTTGGTGTTGTGATACCACGCTGGTTTGGGTGTTGTTTTGATCATTGTTTTGCGGTTGCTGGTAGGTTTGGGTGTTTTTCCTCGGAGCATTGATCACGACCTTAGCATCAACCACACCATCATTTGTGACATTTTTGTTCCTTTCCCATGTGCGAGGTTTCTCATTATAGTTGCTAGATGGGCGATTGTTTTCTTGTTCTAGATATGGAGGGGTCCCTCCTTGGGAGATAAGGGCTCGTTCAATGTTAAGTGCCTTGGAGATCAATTGATCGTATGTGGTGATCCCTTGCACCTTGAGATGGAATTCCAAGGCTCCTTTGAGATTGGAGATGATGGTGCAAACTTTTGTTCTTCTGGCATGACCCATTTTCTCCTATTGACCTTGGATCGCCATCGTTATAGGAAGGAAGCAAATGATTTTTTTTTACCTTGTTTAAGAGCTGATAGTTCCTCTAGACTGACATCCATACCGATATTGAATGTGTAATTTTTTATGAATGCATCTACTATCTCTTGGAACTTTTTGATGCCAGGAGGGAAGCGAGAGAACCACTCCATGGTGTGGCCAACCAAACTTCTAGGAAATAGCCACATCAAATATGTATTATCATATAAGACCTCCATGCAATGAACTTGGAATTCCCTGATGTGATCGTCATGGTTTCTTGTCCCTCGGTATTTATCAAATTTGGGGATCTCAAATCCCTTTGGGAATGGTTTCATTACAAAACTCCTGTCAAAAGGATAGGGAAACAAGTTGCTGGGTGTTTTTGTGGTTTTTCCTAATTGAATATTAAGCACTTGTTGCGAAAGTAACTTGATTTGCATCGTTACGTTATTTTGCAGATCAGGGGGTGGGATGAAGGTGTTCTGCGGTGGTTCACTTGTTGGAGGGATGGGTGGATTATTTGGTGTGTTGGTGGATGGTGCTTGCACATTTTTCTGTGCCAAGTATGCTTGTACTTGATGTTGTATCAATGATGCGTGTTGTTGGTCATGTTGTTGTTGCGCTAATAATGCTTGTTGTTGAGCTTGTTGTTGTTGTTGCAAGAACAATGCTTGTTGTTGGGCTACTAGTTGGGCTGCTTCTTGTTGTTCTTGGTATTTCTTCAGTGCTTGCTGGTATGCTTGTTGTTGTGCGAGGTACTATTCTTACGTCTGCACTTGTGCTTGTGCCTACGCCTGTTGAGCTTGGTATTGGGCTTGAGCTTGCACTTGTGCCTAAGCTTGGGCTTGTGCTTGTTGGGCAACTTGTGCAATCTGTGCGGCTTGTGTGGCCCGTGCATCCTGCATGGCTTGAGTGGCTTGCTATTGTTGTAATAGGGCTTGGGCTTGAGCAACCTTCTATGCTTGTTGTGCTTGTTGTGCAGCTTGAGCAGCTTGAGCAGCTTGTGTTGCTTGTTGTGTAGCTAATTATGTTTGTACTTGTTGAGCGGTTAGTTGTGCAACTTGTCGATTTTGGATTTGTTGAAGTGTCTTTTGATAGACAGCTTGTTGAGCAACTTGTAATGCAATGTTATATTGGATTGATGTATTTGTGTTTGGTGGTGGAGGTGGTGGTGGTGGTGGCGGTGGATTTGGTATAGTGTTTGTTACCGTGATGAGAGGTACCGTTGTATTGATGATTGGGATTGTGGTGGATGGTGTGATTGATATGCTTGGTCCTTGAGAGACCATGTTTTGGGGAATGGTTGATGATGTGGTGGTTTCCATATATTGTTGCGATATCGATGGCAAGATGGGAGGATTTGGTATGATGCTTTGATTGATGATTGGGGGATTGTTTTGAATGAGTGGCGGTAATGGTGGTACCCCCAAACTAAGAGTTGATGTTGATGTTGGTGGTAAGGGTGGAAGTGGTGGAAAAGTGAGTGGCATACTTCTTTGGGGAAATGATGAAGATGAAGGATCAAAGATACCCCCTGGTCCAAATAAGTCTCCTTCTCCTTGTGAGGTCATAGGGAGAGAGGTTTGTGTGTTTAATGGGTATGCTGGTGTTGCGTGAAATGATGATGATGGGTCATTAGGATCATGGAAGGTGAGGGGGACATATGGATGTGGTGGATTTTGGGGTACAGATTGCCCCAATATCATTTTTGCGTCCAAATCTTGGTTACTCACAAGGGGTGAGTTTGTAGTGCATTGAGAAATGTGCTCCCTTTGTTAACAATAGGTTGAGTTGGAGCAATGGATGATGTAATTTGGGGGATGAGTTGGGTGATGCTTTAGAATGGAGGTGTAGATGAGATTGGGGACATGGATGAAATTGGAGGCATGACCCCAAAAGGTTGTTCCAAAATGGTGCTCATATCGAATTTGAAAGGGAGTTTAGCCCCTTATTTTGCTAATTCAAGCATGTATTGTGAGGGATGGAGCTTCATCATGATGTTGACAATTCTACGATTCTCGGGATTTTGGACTATTTTGGTGATCTCTTCTTGTGTCATCCCAAAGGAATTATTGGTGATATCCTCCACTTGAGCTTCCTCTTGCAAATTTTGTGATGATGAAGGAAAATTAGTTAGAGGATTGCTTGATCTAATGAGATTCATTTCGGTATTGGTTTGGCTTAGGTCACTTGAAGTTGATGTTTCTTTGTTGATCTCCATGTCCTTCTTATGTTGCGATCTTGTTTGAACCATAAAATGAGGCTCAAAAGAGATGATCTAGGATGATTAAGGATCAAAAGATGTAATGGTGAAATTTGTGAAAGGTGGATGATATGGATGTTTTAAAGTCTTAGAAGATCTTGAGGGGAATGCTAGAATTTTGGGATTTTGGGATTCTTTGATTTTGATTTTGACCTTGATTTGGTTTCTGGATTGTTTTGACTTTCGATAATGAACAAATGGATCCCAAGATGTTGGATGTTATCTATAGGATATATTTGCTCACAAGATGATAATTTGACTAAGTGTAAGGAGAAGGATGCATCTACCCACACCTAACTAAAAAAGATGATTTGATGATAATTCAACTAAGCATATGGAGAAGGATGCATCTGTATATAGCTATCTAAACACGATGATTTTGATGTTTTGATTCAAGGATTTTGATTTGTTCCAAGGATTTTTGATTCATGAATTTTTCCAAAAAGTCTAGCATGAAGGACGATTTCAAGATTTTCAAGAGTTGTTGCTGAGATGATTTTTGGTTTGATGTTTGAAAGATGGATGAAGATTGATTTTGATCCTATGTGTACCTAAAACGACTCTTGTTTACAAGACCTCGGTTTTGAAGAACATGCTTTACTCTAGACAAGGTGTTCAAATTTCCGAAAAAGATTTGGATTTTGACAATAATGGAACGAGTACAAACAGGGATTGTTTCTTGAGGCTTTTCTATAAAATTTAAAAAGCAATCTTTGTTTGAATTCGTAGAGCGTTGAGAGACGCTTTTGATGATCTTTTGGACTAAGAGCCTTTGACTTTGGTTTTCATATTTTGATCTTGCATGAAATCATTTGAGACACATGTGTGGGGTTCAATTGTTCTTAGCTTTTCTTAGTGAGTTCTTTTTACCACAAACAATTCTTGATTAGGTCTTTGAGCTAGATGTAGAATGTCTTAACTTCTTTTTATCCCACAAAGTATATTATGTGGAACTTCAATGAAATCAAGGCAAAAGTTACATATTGTTGACTTTAATAAGCAAATCGAGATGTAAATCCAAATTTTTAGAAACCTTTAAGGATATAATCCCTAGGGAAAGCAATACCACTTGAATTTTGTCAAAGATATTTGCTTCCTAAAGGGTTTGCAATTTGATGACAAATGTTGAATATTTTTTTTCCCAATTTTTACAAATAAGCAAAGTGTTTTGTTTCCAAGAACATTAACAACCCTATGGATATGAAAAATTGTATTTGTTGAATCCCCACTTGGACAAGTCTAGCTACACCTACTTTTAGCGAATGGTTAGATTATTGACCACATAGGCTCCCCCTTATAGTGCACTCACTTCTCAGGTCAGCCAAGCATCAATACCTATGAATCTCCCATGACATACTTTCCATTTCTACTAAAAATCGTAAAAGTGTGGGGCGGCTTTAGAATGACCGTTCTTGCACCAACAAATAGATCAAGGATTTTGGCATTTTTTAAACAAGGGTTTTAATGCGGGCATTCCATTCAAGGGGGTCCATCCATGTGGTGAGAGACCATTTCTTCCCTTCTCATTGGAATAATCCTCGTGATATTGGCCTTTGTTCCAATATCCACACTTATATCTTGGGTGGAAGTCGCTTGGCTTTAGCATGTTCCCAGTTGGGTCGTTCCCTTGGGTGATTACTTTTTCCCACAAGGCAGACCCTCTAAGATAAAAAAAGCAAGCAAACATATTCATAACTCGATAAATCTTTGTTGCGAACCAAAGAGAGAGAATGTATGTAATATGCTCCATCACACTGGCAAGATTTGTTCAATTTTAAAGTCCAAATTGAAGTGTATGGGTAATTATTTGCGCAACTTAATGTCACCAAAAGGCCTTTGGATTCTCAAGATCACCGTGAGGTGCAAGAGAAGCACATACATCCTTTTAATGATATTACTTTGAGTAAGTAATTACAAAACAAAGAAGCACTTGTTCATTTTAAATCCACAAAGCAATGATTTTATTCTTTTTAGTGCACCAAAATGAAATATGGAAATTGCCTTGTTCAATTGTTAATCCTCAAACCAGATCTAGTGAGTTTGTCCTAAAGTTCCTTTTAAGTCCTTTGTAACAAAAATTGAAAGCCTTTGTAGTGTTCTTTTTAGAGCCCAAAAGAAATTTATTATGTCCTAAGCACATGAAAATAAACAAATCCTTAGGAGAGATTATGAATTCTCTAAGAGTGTTCAACAAACACTTGATATCATGAGATGTCATTATGAAACTTCCACTAGGTTTCTTTTCTCCACCTTTGATTAAGCCAAGCTAAAAAAACTAGTTAGAATTGAAAAACAGAGGTTAGGAAAGCAATTAATAACCCAAATGATTAAAATTAAAAAAAGCACATGTCATAAAAAACTAAATTTTCACTTTGTACTTCACTCCAGCGGTGGAATCTGCACAGGCGGTGCTATATGGCACCACTAATTCTGCAAGCGATGCTATATAGCAAAAAAGAGAGCATGATTGCATCAAAATTTTACCCAGCAGTGCAATTTCGAGTTTAACAAAGTCAGCGACCCCGAATTGACCCAGCGGTGTAGTTAGAACTTTTGAATTCAGGGTGGGAAAGACAAAGCGACATGGTTTGAAGTTTGAAGCGGTGTTGTATGGTGACGTTGGACTTATAGTGGTTCTGTCTGGCGACGCTAGACTGATAGCAGTGCAATTCCCTATAAACACACGAAAATAGAAAAAAGCACATAATTTTTTTATAAAAACATTATTTAAACTCAAGATTTTCCTTCCTAGTGCCAAATGTAGAACCCCAACCCTAGCACTTGCAAAACACAAGAAACAAACACATGGTTAGATTAAAATGCAAGTGAGAATCAATATTCCCCATGAAATTCATTAGCAAAGCTCAAATTAGGAAATAAAATGAAGAACACAATGAGAAAACAATGAAATCCTAATTAAGCAAGCAAACTCTTGATCCCATGGGGGAATTGGTGCCAATTTGATGTGAAAATTGACCCTTTCCCAACTCCTATGATGCAATGTTGATGAGTGATGAAGAATGGTCCACTTTGTTGAAGATTCAAATATGCTTCATGATGAAAAATCTGCATAACCTAGCTAAGACTTTGATAAAATTGATGAAAAATGGTGATGCTTGAAGATGAAATTGAGTATAGTAAGCTTGCTTAAATTGTGGATGATCAAATGAGGAGAGAAACCTGTTATTTATAGAAAGACAAGATGGAAGAATGCCCAAAATGGAGCAATGTGGGACTAACTTTCAACCAATGGCCAAATGCCACTTGTCAAGATGTGAATGGGCAAAAGATGTGCACATTTTGATGAATGTGCCCATAAATGCAATTAGGTGGAATTTGAAAATAATGAAATGATATGTAAGAGGGAAAAAAGAATGACCTAAATGCCACTTGGCTCAATGCACAAGGACATGTAAGAAGGAATGAATGTATTGTTGGAAGGACAAAGTCCACTTGGAGGGATTTCAAATTTGAAGGAATATTCTCTAAAGATGCCAAGTTGAGAGAAAATAGTGATTTAATAAATGGATTAAATGTATTTTCATGTGCAAGTGGAAAAATCTAGAGGATGGAACATGGATTAGGATTAAATTAATCAAGGGTTGATTAATTTAATGAGGGATTAGATGATGTGACTAATTGATTTAGATTTATGGGTTGATTTAAATCAAAAGATGAGAAGAATGTGATTTAGATTTAATTAAATAGATGATTTTGATTTATTTAATTAAAGGGGATGATGTTAGATTAAATCAAATAAGATTTAATTTATTTAATTTAATAGGGTGACTTTAGAGACTTAATAAATAAAATGAATTATTTAATTAAATGGAGATATAGGGTTAATTAGATCAGATTGATTGATTTAATTAACAAGAGAGAATGACTTAATCAGATAAATGTTTATTTATTTAAGGGATGAAGTGTGATGAAAAACTAAGAGGATGATTCAGGTTGAAACAGTGTTAGTAATCAGGATCAAGTGTGTAATGCCAATCCATACATTTTACATGTCTACACATTGACTTTGGTTATCATATTCTCATATGTTTTGCATTACAAACTAATTATTCTTCTGTTCAAGCATCACATCACTCTCTTCATACATATAAAGATAACTGTTCAAGCATTTGTGTTTCATAGTTTACCATTTATGTTTTGAACATAGGTTATGTATTATCATTGACTTTGGTTATCATATTCTCATATGTTCTGCATTACAAACTAATTATTTTTCTTTTCAAGCATCACTATTTTGATTGTACTTATTATATGTAGATGGCCAAGGGAAATGCAGTGGTGGGTGACTCATACTGGGAGCAAAAAAAAGAAAAGAGCCATGACAAGGTTGCCCTCTAAAAAACGAGGAGCTAGATTCCCCCTGAAATAGATTATGTTGCACAAGTAGATGAGGTTTCTACTCAAATACCGCAGATTGAGGTAACTACACCTCATATACTGCAGAAGGTAAAAAAAATACAGAAATTGTGATCTTTGGATGACATGAAAAGGGTACTCTATGACATTGAAGAGAATGACATGTTGATAAGGGGGGCTTACAAAAACTGGTCAATCCCAACAACCACACTGTCCAAATGGCTAGGGGGTTTAACAACTTCCAAGAAAGGTCTGCCAACAGTCTTCATTGAAGAGGAAGAACATCTTATTATGGAATGGTGCAAGCAAATGGTTGATATTAGCCATGGTCCAGAGATAGTCAATCTTAAGTCCGAGGTTGCTCAAATATGTTAGAATAGGCCAAACCTTTTCACCAATGGGTTACCTGGGAAGTCCTGGTGGACAGGCTTCAAGCATAGACATCCTGTTATGCCTTGCATAAACACCCCATTTTATTCTGGATTAAAATAGGTCCCCCTTTGTCTTTTCCCTTTGGCCTTTGGTTTTCTGCCTTAGGCGTTTTCTTTCCGAAGTTTTATCGAAGGCAGAACTAGAACCAATACCGGACTTGGAAATTCCTTCTAAGTTCAGGTCTTGTTCCAACCCCGGTTCCGATTCCAAAAAACCTTGGTTTTCATTTCTTTTGTTCTTTGTCGGAGTCGGGTCCGGGACCAAGTTCAAAATGTTGAACTTTCTCAAGTTCCTCATTTTGGTCCCGTCCCGGGTCCGACCCTGCCTTTTCTTTGCTCTTCATTGGTCTTTGTCAGTTTGTGTCCTTTGCCTTAGGTGTTTTCTTTTCGGCCTTGGGCATTTTGTTTCTTGTGTTTTGGTGGGCCCAGAACTAGAATGGAGTCCGAGCTTGGAACTTCTTCCAATCTCCATTTTTGTTCCTTCCCTGGACCCGGTCCCGCCGCTTTGGTCTTTTCTCCCTTGCGCATCTGTTCACGTTGTTCCGCTTGTCCTGTTCTTTTCTTTTTGTTTCTTTTTGCTTTGTTGTGGGGTTGTCCTCCCCCTTTCCTCGTTCTCTTGCTATTCCTTTCTTCCTCCTCTTTTGGATGGCGTCGGAGGCGGGTTCGAAACAAAATCTGAACCCGAAACTTGGAGAAGTTTCTGGTTCATATTTTGGTTCCAACCCTAGTTCTGCCTTGTTCATCGCTCTGCTCTGGCTTTGCTAGTGCTTTGTTCCTATCCTTTGCATTTTAGGTTTTCTCGCGGATGCAGATCTAGGATGAGGTATGGACTAGGAAGTTGTGATACTTCCATGGCTTGTTCCCATCCCGACTTCTGTCTCGAGTCTGGTTTTCTTCCACCCCCACCAGTTTTCAGTGCGAGGGGTGTCGTTTGTGGGCGTTTTTTGTCTCGATCCTGATTCCGCCGGGATTCGTCCGATTTTACCCTCTCATCCTGTTTTAGTTTTGGTCCCGGTTCCACCAGTTTTAAAGAGTGTGTTTCCGTTCGGTTTTGACCCCGCCTTCGCTAGTTTTATGTTTCTTTTTGATAAAATTGGAGGCATGATAAATAATGATATATCTTACTTGCCTTTGGGAACTAATGGAGACCTTGTTTTGCAAGATCCAGTTGTGTGCATGAGGATATTTCTTAAAGATCTCGATGAAAGGTCTTGCCAACCGCCTTCAGGCGGGATCTTATATCGCCATAAGGTTCTCTCCCCGCCAAGAAGTCTCGCCAAGGAAAGAAAGTCTCACCGACTAGAAAAAAGATTAAACACTTCGGTGGGAGTCTTTTCTTCGGTATATGGTCATAGAGAATTCTTTTGGTCTTGTCAACCGGTGACAAGGAGAAGGCTTCGGTGGGAGATATTTGAATTCGGGATGAAGTCTTGCCGAGAGCCTAATGTCTCACCGACATAGTGCAAAGAGTCTATCGGGTGTCTTCGGTGAGAGAATTAGTGTGTTACAGCGACAAAGGGATGAACTAGTAAATATTTCACCAAGGCATGGGGTGTCTATAGGACATCTTCCCAATAAGGGGATGTTACAGTGAAACGCATATAACAAAAGATTCCATTTCGGTGTGACTGCGAGAGGGTCTTAGTGACACCGGAATTCGGAAAAAGGAAATGAATGTGGTGGGAGGTCTCGCCAATGATCCAAAGTCACGCCGATAACAAGGATCGACAAAAGGTTGTGATGTCGGTATAGGGTCCTAGCGAAGAAAATAAGTCTCCCCGACATAGAACGAAGCGGCATCGGCGAAGGGTTATACTTTCACCACAGGGTCTTGGCGATGAGTGAAGGTCACACTGAAAGAACAAAGTGAGCCCACTGAGAAAGAAAAGGAACTCGCTGAAAGGCAAAGCATTCACCAAAAGGTCCTGGCAACCAACTGAAGTCTCACCGAAGGGGCGTGGCTTCGGTATATGGAATGAAGACCGACGAGATGTCTCGCTGATACCAAAGGGTCTCGCTGATAAAAAGATGGGCTTGGCCAAGGATCATGCCTTCACCAAAAGGTCTTGCAAAGGAAGAAAGTCACGCCGAAACAAAAATAGAAGCTGGCACGAGAGGGTCAACAAGGGATGTCGGGGAGACTCCAAAGAAAACAAGGGTTTCGCTATGTGGTCTCAGCGACCGTCTCGTGTCTTGCCGATAGCAGAAAATTTTCCAATGAAAGAACATATCGTTGTAGCTCTTGGCGCCTACCATGACGTCTTGTCAAAGGTGGATTTCCTACCGACCAAAAGAGGGGGCCACCGAAAGAAATGAGAGCTCGCCGAGGACGCAATTTCGCCATCTCGTCTGGCCAAGAGGAAGCAGTCTTTCCGAGGGTCCTTGCAAGATCGGTATGATCTCCATGGCTCGCCAGAACCTCTCACCAACTGGCCCGTGCTACACCGATGAACTTGCAAAAGAGTGAATCTGGAGCAGGAAGGGTGCGGAAGGAAGAAGATAAAGTCGTGAGTCAACTGGATAGCTGGTATCTACTGACAGGGGTAGCTCGACATTAATGGTGATATTTTGGGGCACTCAAAGCAGCTTCGCTGGATTTCAAAAATGGACATGAGGGCCAGAAATAAGTGCATCGGCAAAAATATCTGTAGATCTTTCTAGGAGATGATCTTCACCAACATAGACGGCATGGATTCGCATTTAACGCAAGACCGACTTGCTCCAAAAGATCTGGACACCGACCCTCTTGCAACCGACTCTCTCTGGCACCATGGGATATTTTGTAAACCCTAAAAATGGGCACCGACATTCTTCTTGGGAGGGGATGTATATATGGAATTCTTGCCTCTTTGTAAAGGGTTCCATAATATTTAGTGTTACAGACTTCTAGATTTGAACTTCTAGGTTTAGAGAACTGTTAGGAGTTAGTCAGCTAGTACAAGGAGATCGACTTGCATCTTGATTCTCAATAATGAGAGCTTATCTTGCCTTCTTGGTTAGTAGTTAGATTTCGGTATAAGCTGTAATATATTTTTAAAGTTTTTCTAGTATAAATGGAAGCAGTTAGAAGACACAAATTTCTTTGTACACTGGTGATTGTGCCAGATTTCTAAATGTTGCTTATCTGTCTCACCCACAGTAGAAGCAACCATATTCGAATCCACTTCATATTGTGTTCCAGAACGGTATTTATCTCAAAGTTAATTATTTGATTTTGAAGGCTTTCAAGGAATGAAATCGCATTTTATGTTTTACTTAAATGGTAGTTTATAACGAGTTATTAAAATCAACACTGTGAATGAATGATACTGTGTGTTAATCACAAGTTAATTATGTTCTTCAGTTTTAGTTAGAATTTTTTTTAAAGTTATCAAAGTTTGGTTAAGGTTGGATGAACTATTGTTCTTTTCTATTTCAAAACCCTGGTCTATCTTTTTATGTTTTTAAAACCCCTAGTTAGTATAGGATTTACTTCATGTTTGATCTTAGAGCAATCCAGAACCCTAACACCAGTAGGCCCCTTGAATATTATTGTTACATTGGCCACTAAGCAACATCAACATAGTTGAGACCCAACTACCAAGACCTTGGGCACTAAGGCATCCATGTTTTTCCTTTCTCTTTTAGGAGAAGCTGAGTAGCAATACTCTGTTTAGCATTGTTGTGGTGCCAAAATCACCATCAACAGGAACTTGCGCTAGAGGGAGGGCCTAAAAGGGAAAGCTGTATAAAACTGTGTTTTTCTCCTCATAAAGGCCCCATAGAGTTCTTCGATCAACTGGGAATCCATCATCCTTTATAGAACTCAAGACCCCAACAAGACATAAGCATCACAGAACTGGGGCAACCATTATTCCACCCTTATCAGCTCCTCTCACTCCACTAGGGTTTTCACCAATACCTCAATGGATACCCATCAATCCACCTGCCAATTCATCTCAATTGTCATTACAGCTAGTTCAACCCAGACAACAGCTAGCTCAACCGCCACCACCACCAATTGCATTCTTTCAGAATAATCCCTCTCCATTGGGGACCATCCCTGGAGGTTTTCACGACATGCCTAAGAGCCCTGAGAAGTTCTACCCTAAATACATCCATGGTGAATCAAGGAGTGCTGAAGATCACATACATGCTTTCAAGGATGCATGTACCTGAGCTCAAATAGCTCATCATGATGTAGTTTGCAGGCTATTCCCTTATTCCTTAGGGGACATGGCATATAACTGGTATCTTAATCTTCCTCAAGGCTCTATTATGTCCTGGACAGATTTGGAAAATGTTTTTATCAATTAGTTTAGAGTCTATGTGGACCCAGCCCTTCTGTATCACCAATTTTCCACTATTAGGAAGGAGTCGTGTGAATCCCTACCCTTGTTCAATACCAGGTTCCAAAGAATGTATAGGAGGTTGCAGGATCCCTATCTAGTTACCGAGGACAGTGCCATTCAGGTATACTTTAGGGTTATAGACCCTTTGCTGGGATTGTTCTTACAGAGAACTTATTTGCCAGCGGATATTGATACCCTATCCAAGGTTTATCATTTAGCCATTAAGTTGCAACAACAGACCAACTCTCAACTAGGTTTTGGGGGAGTTTTTCCTCTAGTAGGGTATCAGACGACTAGTACCCCCCTTTTATTCAATATTGTTCCAGGAGTGTCTCCTTCCCACTATGGGCCTAGGTCTGAATTACAGACTCAACCTCCTATTCCTTTCTTTGCTAATAGGACCCTCGACCCTTTTCAACAACCACAGGTCCCTCAAGGTCCCCAAAGCCTTCATAACCAAGTTGGAACCACTAGCCATGTTGATCAGCCACTTATTGCTAAGGCTGTTGAAAGTGAAAAGACTACTCAGCTTACCAATGAAGTAGAAACCTTGAAGAAAACACTGTCCCAAGTCACTAATGACATGGCTCAACTTCGGTTGAACCCTTCCCAAAACCAGGGGAATTACCCTAACCAAAACAACAATAACTAGGGTACTTATCATAACAACAATAACTACAACCAAAGAGGTTACCAAAACCAAAATAGAGGGTACAATCAGAGGCCGAACAACCACAGGCAATGGAATACAAGGCCTAACAATGGTGGAGTTCCTGACAACTATCAAGCAAATGAGGAGAGAGCACATACTGTAAATGTGGATGACCTCAACTTCATGACCAATTGGTGTAGATTGCATGATACGACAACCCATTCTGAGGTAAATTGCCCTCAGATGGAGAAAATTGTTAAGATGGCACACGAAGATGCCCACACATTCTAGGGGAATTCACACAAAGGAGGTCACTCAATGGATACTGCAATGACCTATGACATTTTTGAAGAGGAACCCTCATTCCCAAGACAAGAAGAGAATGAACCAGAGGAGGATTCATATGATGCCCAAGCTTTTCAGATGAATGGAGGACACTTCCTGAGAAATCAAAGTAAGGGGCCATTCACTACATCAGCACCTCCTAACCACATGGTGCCCCCAAATCAAGGCGCTGATAATAATCCTCCTCCACCACAAGGCCCTCCTGATTTTCATAACAAGGGTAATTCCTTTGCTATTTTCAAAAGTAATTCAAGTTATAATGCAAAATTTGACATTGTTTCTGAGATGCAGAAACAAAAAACTTCTTTGTCATATTTCGACATTCTGAAGTGGTGCCCTGCTCAAAGGGAGATAGTGCTGAAGGCTCTAGAACAAGCCGATAAGTTGAAAGGAAAGAGTAAGGTGACACCTGCCGGGGAAGCGAATGCAGCCTTATATAGAAACAAGGTAGGTACTCCACCTTTCCTTTTGAGTTTAAGAATTTCGAGCAAGAACCTTCACAATTGCCTGTTAGATTCTGGGGCTTCGGGAAATGTCATGTCATTTTCCATATGTAAGAAGTTGGGATTGGACCCCATTCAGACAAATAAGAAGGTCATTCAGCTGGAAAAAACATAGGTCAATGTAGTGGGGGAGTTAAAGAACATACATGTCCAAGTTGGCTCTAATCCTAGGATCCTAACTAACATAGATATCCAAGTGGTTGATATTCTCGAGACCTATGGTATGCTGCTAAGCCGAGATTTGATGAAGAATTTAGGGGGGTATCTTTCCCTTGAATTTTCACATATGTGGCTATCATGGAAAGGGATTCCTAATCAGATCAAGATTGAGAGTGAGCCTCGCCTCAAGCATATCATTACTGAATATGATTGCCACAATGAGGTAGCCTATTTCAAAACTGAAATAGGTGTGTATAAAAGAGATGAAATTTTAACCTTCTCCATTCTTGATCCTAAAGACCTGCCAATACCCGGGTTCCCTGGTCCTATAATTAATGAAAACCAACAAGCATTGGTCAGAAAATTGCAGCAAGATCAGCTAGTTTTGGGGGAAAATGTAGATTTACAAAGTCTCCTACTCCTTAATTGGTGCAGGGTACATTATCAAAGTCATTCTGAATTGACTTGTCAGTCCTATATTGGCATTCTAAAACATGTTTCCCAAGTTGAGGAGGCTAGCACAAGTTGCCCCGAGACCATTGCAGACTGCTTCCCATTTGAAGCCAAGGAAGCGACCCTGCTAACCAGGGATGCAACACTCGCAAAAGAAATCCCTCCTCAAATTGAACCTACCCCAGACACACTCCCAAATCACCATATTGATGAGAAGTAGTCCCAAGGTTCGCTTGACACCCCTGCACTCACGGATATACCAAAATCCAAGAGGTTAACCCAAGAGATAAGTAAATGTCAAAAGGACAACCTTGGGCCACATGATACATCTAAAAAGGGATTAGGAAGTATTATTGAAAAACCTACTAAACAACCATCACCTGTACTTCATTCAAAACAATCAACTCTGACCTGTGATCAGTTGTGGACCCTAACCTTTGATGGATCTAAGTCCAAAACTGGTTGTGGTGTTGGAATTGTGCTAACCGGCCTGAAAGGGAAAGTTTTCTTCGCTTCTTACAGGCTGCATTTCAAGTGCACTAATAATGTAGCTGAATATGAAGCCCTAGCTCGAAGTCTAATGTTTGCACACAAGAAGAAGGTCATTGCCTTGGTGGTCAAGGGAGATTCAGAAATTGTGGTCAAGCAAGTCTGTAGTCAGTATACATGTCACAATAGAAGGCTGGCAGCATATAGAAACAGGGTATGGAATCTAATCGAAGACTTTGATGCATTTGGGATCAGCTTAATCCCAAGAGAAGAAAATCAAGTAGCTGATTCACTGGCTATTGCTGCAAGCACCTTGGAGCCTATGCCAGGTTCCAAATTCAAGAGATTTTCAGTGGAACTAATGTCCACCCTAGCTGTGCTTGACAATATCAAGAATTTCTAGGTCTTTGATGATGATAGACATATTCTGGCTTTCTTAGCAAGCTCGGATGTTTTCGAGGGGAAAATTATTGATGAGTCCAACAGAGATCAAGGGGATTGAAACCCTAAAGAATGTGATGTAGAAGGGGTTCTTAATTTGAAAAGTAATAACATTCCCAAGAGAATGGTTGCTCTAGAGAGAATCTTTGACTCAGATCCGAGGGCTTGAGAGAAGGCATTAGCTGAAGAAAAGGGAGGAGAACATGAAACAGTTAACTTGGCCAATTCTGGCCCTGAAAGGAATGTCTATATAGGGAAGGCCTGCCCTGAAGCAATTAAAGAAGACATATTGAGGGCACTAAAAAAAGATATTGCTGCGATAGCCCGGGGATATGAAGACCTACAGACATTCGATGCTTCGGTTATGACACACTATTCCCTTGAAGCCCAAAGCTAAACCCTTCCGACAGAAGCAACGCCCTGTCAATGCCTTGATTGAGCCATTGATTTATAAAGAGGTTCAGAAATTGCTGTCAGCAAGGATAATCTTCTCGGTGCGCCATTCAACCTGGGTGGCTAACCTAGTCTCGGTTCGTAAGAAAAGCGGGGAGATCAGACTATGCGTTGACTTCAGAAATTTAAATAAAGCCTCAGAAAAGGATAATTACCCACTTCCTTCTCTGGATGAAGTTTTGTAGACTGTCAATGGAGCACAAATGATGTCATTCTTGGATGGTTACTCTGGATATAACCAGGTTATGGTCGACTTTGAGGACAGGATGAAGACGACTTTCACTACCAAGTGGGGAATGTTTGCATATAGAAGGATGCCATTCGACCTGATAAATGCCAGAGCAAATTTCCAGCATGCCATGGACATAGCTTTCAAGGATCTAATTGGAAAATGCATTATTGTTTACATAAACGACCTAACAGTGTTCTCCAAGGACCAACTGAATCATGCTGCAGATTTAGCCCAAGTTCTTCAAAGATGCATCCAATATGGAGTGTCTTTAAATCCCAAAAAGTGTGTGTTTGGAGTTTCTGAAGGGAACCTTTTGGGACACATAATTTTAGAAAGAGGAATATCCATCGACCTAGATCGAGTTGAGTCCATCCTCAAGATAGCCATGCCAGGAAGCAAGAAGGAGATGAGATCCTTCTTTGGAAAGATCAACTTCGTGAGGAAGTTTATCACAGGCTTTGCAGAAATCGTGAAGCCCTTGAATGAGATGATGAGGAAGGATGCCAAAATAGAGTGGAATGATGAGGCAAAGGCTGCATTTTCTCAAGTCAAGCGATCTATTTTAGAAGCTCCAATCCTCACTAGCCCTGACTATTTGAGGCCGTTTTATATTTATTCTTTTGCCTTCGAACACTCCTGTGCAGCTGTATTAACTCAATGAGGAGAAGAGTTAGAGGAGAGGTCGGTTGCTTTCATGAGTTCTCCCTTCAAAAACGTAGAAATCAGTACCCACCTCTTGAGAAGCACACTTTTGCGCTCGTTCAGGCTGTCAAGAAATTTAGACATTATATCCTCTGAAGTCAGATTATTGTTGTAGTTCCTGATGCTGCTATCAAGTCTCTACTAATGCAGAGTGAACTGGGAGAAAGAAGAGGGAAGTGGATGGCCATCTTGCAAGAGTTTGATTTAGAGATACACCCTATGAAACTTGTTCGAGGTTTGGGTCTGTCTAAGTCTATGGCTGATGCTGGTAACAATGTTATTTGTCAACAATATACTACTCAGTCCTTCTGAAACGACCTGTGGTATGCTGATCTTATTTGTTTCATGCTCAACAATCATTGTCCAGAAGGAATGAATTCTACTCAAAGGAGAGCCTTGAGACTGAAGAGTTCTCATTATATGTTCAAAGGAGGGTTGCTATACAGGAGAAATTTTGAAGGACTATACTTAAGATGCCTTGATCATCAGGAGGGCCAAGCAAGTGATCTCTAAATTTCATGGGAAACATGGCACAGGTCATGGTTCCGCATATTCTTTGGCACACCAGATCCTTAGGTCTGGTTATTACTAGCCTTATGTATTCAAGGACGCACATCAGCATGTGAGAACATGCCACACATGTCAGGTTGCTGCACTAAGGGAACATCATGCAACCATGCCATTGCAGCCCGTCTACGAGGTAAGGCCCTTTGCCCAATGGGCATTGGATTTTTTTGGGGTTATTAACCCAAACTCTACTGTAGGGCATAAATTCATCTTGACTGCTACTGACTATTGCACAAGATGGACAGAGGCTATACCCTACAAAAACAACACAACGAAGGTAGTGATCAAGTTCCTTACCGAGTGCATCACTACAAGGTTTGGAGTACCCTTCGCTCTGGTATGTGACAATGGCTCTGCTTTCTCTTCTGCTGAATTTATTTCTTGGGCATATGATCACAAGATTGTCTTGAAATATTCTTCCAATTATTACCCACAAGGCAATAGAGTTGCAGAGTCTACCAATAAAAATCTCTTAGGGGTGCTTATTAAACTGTTAGAACATAACCCTAGAGACTGGCATACCCAGCTGAGATTCGCACTATGGGCAGATAGGACTAGGATTAAGGCTGCTTTAAACACCTTGCCATTCAAGCTAGTATATGGCCAAGAGCCTGTCTTTCCCATCCATCTTCAAATACCTATCCTTGAGTTCATGCAAAAATTCTACTCTAAGGATAATAGGATAGAAGTCGGACTAGCTGCTTTGTTGAAGTTAGAAGAGCAGAGAGATGCTGCATTGCAACAATTCTTTAGGCACCAGGCTGTTGTCAAACGTTGGTTTGACAAAAGAGCCAAAATCAAGGCCTTTAGGATATCAGACCTAGTGCTGCTATGGGACAAAGCCAGTGAGAAGAAAGGCAGTCATCAGAAATTTGATAAACTTTGGCTAGGTCCTTATCAGATTGCCGAGATCTTAGGAGAAAATGCTTTCCGATTGAGTAGTTTAACTGGAGAACCTGTCCCCTTTCCTTTCAATGGACATTTTCTCAAACACTATTTTGAATCATGAGTTTGGCATTTTGTTAAGTAGTGTATTTGTATAAATAATTTTTGCTTGTAAATAGTCTCTATTTATTTTTCATTGTTCTTCATGTAAATAGTTCACTTTTTGTTTGTTCTCTTCTCCTGTCCTTTGTGTTTTCTTTGCTCGTTGCTTTCTGTTTGTTCTGTTCTTTGGGGTTTATCTATTTCTTTCCATTTTGAAGTGATGGGTTGCTATCTGAAGCATGCTTTGGTCATTAGGAGAGAAGTGGTTTAGATATTTTTAGGTTTCCTGATTGGATGATTTTGTCCTCAATTCGTTGTTTCATGCTTGTTGTCAAAAAAAGTTGTGGAAAGTTTTGAAGCAAGGTGCCAAGTAAGTAACCTTCATCAGCTCCCCTGAATCTGTTACAAATAATTAAGATCATCTCCTCTTGTAATGGTACATTTGTCCTATGACTATGGTGTTGTAAGATTTGAGTGAAAAATCTGATTCCCAAGTGCTATTATGAGGTCCATGGTAGTTTTCAACCCATATCAGATGTTAAACATTTGACATATTAAAAGGAAAAGAGAACTAAATGAAATGACTGAAACCTCCAAAAAAAAAAAAAGAATTATCAAAAGAAAAAGAGGATTCAATATGAATGGGCGATTCCGGTATCTCTATCGGGGCTATGGACGCTTGTCTGGCAGTAGAGCAATGCTGTGAGAAAACTAGAGGTATCTCCATCGGGGCTATGGACGCTTGACTGGCAGTGGAGCAATGCTCAAGATATCATTGCACAACAGTCATAGGGAATCAGCTCATGTAGCTCAAATCTTGCACACTGTCGTTCAAAAGATGAAGAAGGCTTTTATAAAAGGTTGAGGCACAATCAAGCACACACATGGATTCAGGGGTGGCCATTGATTGACTTACATTTGATATTCTAGCTCTATCTTGCTGGTTTTAACTTACCTAACTGGAGTTGTAATGTTCATGAACCAAGAGTTCTGGGTAGCTGAATCCTGCGGATTCATAAAAATGGTTAAACCATTTTCCCAGTCGAGTCGCCATTTGTTATGCCTTGCATAACCACCCCATTTTATTCTGGATTAAAATAGGTCCCCCTTTGTCTTTTCCCTTTGGTCTTTGGTTTTCTGCCTTAGGTGTTTTCTTTCCGAAGTTCTGTCGGAGGCAGAACCGGAACCAATACCGGACTTGGAAATTCCTTCTAAGTTCGGGTCTTGTTCCAACCCCGATTCTAGTTTCGACAGACCTTGGTTTTCGTTTCTTTTGTTCTTTGTCGGAGTCGGGTCCGGGACCAAGTTTGGAATGTTGAACTTTCTCAAGTTCTGCATTTTGGTCCCGTCTCGGGTCTGACCCCACCTTTTCTTTGCTCTTCGTTGGTCTTTGTCAGTTTGTGTCCTTTGCCTTAGGTGTTTTCTTTTCGGCCTTGGGCATTTTGTTTCTTGTGTTTTGGTGGGCCCGAAACTGGAACTGAGTCTGAGCTTGGAACTTCTTCCAATCTCCATTTTTGTTCCTTCCCCAGACCCAGTCCCACCGCTTTGGTCTTTTCTCCCTTGCGCGTCTGTTCCTGTTGTTTCACTTGTCCTGTTCTTTTCATTTTGTTTCTTTTTGCTTTGTCATGGGGTTTTCCTCCCCCTTTCCTCATTCTCTTGCTATTCCTTTCTTCCTCCTCTTTTGGATGGCGTTGGAGGCAGGTTTAGAATGGAATCTAAACCTAAAACTTGTAGAAGTTTCTGGTTCAGATTTTGGTTCCAACCCCAATTCCACCTTGTTCGTCGCTTTTCTCTGGCTCCGCCGGTGCTTTGTTCCCATCCTTTGCATTTTGGGTTTTCTCGTGGACGTGGATCCGGGACGGGGTATGGACTGGGAAGTTGTGATTACTTCCATGGCTTGTTCCCATCCTGACTCCGGTCCCGAGTCCGGTTTTCTTCCGCCCCCGCCAGTTTTCAGGGCGAGGGGTGTCGTTTGTGGGCATATTTTGTCCCGATCCCGGTTCTGCTAGGATTCGTCCAGTTTTACCCTCTCGTCCCATTTTAGTTTTGGTCCCGGTTCCGCCAGTTTAAAAGAGTGCGTTCCCATTCGGTTTTGACCCCGCCTCCGCCAGTTTTATGTTTCTTTTTGATAAAATTGGAGGCATGATAAATAATGATGTATCTTACTTGCCTTTGGGAACTAATGGAGACCTTGTTTTGTAGGATCCAATCGTGTGCATGAGGATATTTCTTAAAGATCTCAATGAAAGGTCTTGTCGACTGCCTTCAGGTGGGTTCTTATATCACCATAAGGTTCTCTCCCTGCCAAGAAGTCTTGCCAAGGAAAGAAAGTCTCACCAACTAGCAAAAAGATTAAACACTTCAGCGGGAGTCTTTTCTTCGGTATATGGTCATAGCGAAGTCTTTTGGTCTTGTCGACTGGTGACAAGGAGAAGGCTTTAGTGGGAGATATTGAATTTGGGATGAAGTCTTGCCAAGAGCCTAATGTCTCACCGACATAGTGCAAAGAGTCTAACGGGTGTCTTCGGTGAGAGAATCAATGTGTTACAGCGATAAAGGGATGAGCTAGTAAAGCTTTCACCAAGGCATGGGGTGTCTATAGGATGTCTTCCTGATAAGGGGAGGTTACAACAAAACACATATAACGAAAGATTCCATTTCGATGTGACTGCGAGAGGGTCTTAGCGACACCAAAAATCGGCAAAAGGAAATGAATGCGGCGGGAGGTCTTGCCGATGATCCAAAGTCACGTCGATAACAAGGATCGACAGAAGGTTGTGATGTCGGTATAGGGTCCCAGTGAAGAAAATAAGTCTCCCCGACATAGAATGAAGCGGCATCGGCGAAGGGTTATACTTTCGCCACAGGGTCTTGGCGATGAGTGAAGGTCATGCCGAAAGAACAAAGTGAGCCTGCCGAGAAAGAAAAGGAACTTGCTAAAAGGCAAAGCATTCGCCAAAAGGTCCTGGCGACCAACTGAAGTCTCACTGAAGGGGCGTGGCTTCGGTATATGGAATGAAGACCGACGAGATGTCTCGCCGATACCAAAGGGTCTCGCCGATAACAAGATGGGCTCGACCAAGGATCATGCCTTCGCCACAAGGTCTTGGTGAAGGAAGAAAGTCACGCCGAAATAAAAATAGAAGCTGGCGCGAGAGGGTCAACAAGGGATGTCGGGGAGACTCCAAAGAAAACAAGGGTTTCGCTATGTGGTCTCAGTGACCATCTTGTGTCTTGCCGATAGCGGAAAATCTGCCAATGAAGGAACATATCGTTGTAGCTCTTGGCGCCCGCCATGACGTCTTGCCAAAGGTGGATGTCCTGTCGACCGAAAGAGGGGGCCAATGAAAGAAATGAGAGCTCACTGAGGACGCAATTTCGCCATCTCATCTGGCTGAGAGGAAGCAGTCTTGCCGAGGGTCCTTGCGAGATCGGTATGATCTCCATGGCTCGCCAGAACCTCTCACCGATTGGCCCGTGCTACACCGACGAACTTGCAGAAGAATGAATCTGGAGCGGGAAGGGCGCTGAAGGAAGAAGATAAAGCCGTGAGTCAACTGGATAGCTGGTATCTACTGACAGGGGTAGCTCAACATTAATGGTGATATTTTGGGGCACTCAAAGCAGCTCCGCTAGATTTTGAAAATGGACATGGAGGCCGAAAATAAGTGCATCAGCAAAAAGATCTGCAATCTTTCCAGGAGATGATCTTCACCAACATAGATGGCATGGACTCGCATTTAACGCAAGACCGACTTGCTCCAAAAGATCTTTACACCGACCCTCTTGCAACCGACTCTCTCTGGCACCACGGGATATTTTGTAAACCCTAAAAATGGGCGTCGACATTCTTCTTAGGAGGGGATGTATATATGGCATTCTTGCCTCTTTGTAAAGGGTTCTATAATTTTTAGTGTTACAGACTTCTAGATTTGAACTTCTATGTTTAGAGAACTGTTAGGAGTTAGTCAGCTAGCAGAAGGAGATCGAGTTGCATCTTGATTCTCAGTAATGAGAGCTTCTCTTGCCTTCTTGGTTAGTAGTTAGATTTCGGTATAAGTTGTAATGTATTTTCAAAGTTTTTCTAGTATAAATGGAAGCAGTTTGAAGACACAGATTTCTCTGCACACTAGTGATTGTGCCAGATTTGTAAATGTTGCTTATCTATCTCACCCACAGTAGAAGCAACCAGATTCAAATCCACTTCATATTGTGTTCCAGAATAGTATTTATCTCAAAGTTAATCATTTTATTTTTAAGGCTTTCAAGGAATGAAATCGCATTTTATGTTTTACTTAAATGGTAGTTTATAATCAATTTTTAAAATCAGCACTGCCAATGAATGATACTGTGTGTTAATCACAAGTTAATTATGTTCTTCAGTTTTAGTGAACAAATTCTTTGAAGTTATCAAAGTCTGGTTAAGGTTGGATGAACTATTGTTCTTTTCTGTTTCAAAACCCTGGTCTATCTTTTTATATTTCTTTAAAACCCCTAGTTAGTATGGGATTTACTTCATGTTTGATCTTAGAGCAATCCAGAACCCTAACACCAGTAGGCCCCTTGAATATTATTGTTACATTGGCCACTGAGCAATATCAACACAGTTGAGACCCAACTACCAAGACCTGGGAGCTAAGGCATCCATGTGCTACCTTTCTCTTTCAGGATAAGCCGAGTAGCAATACTCTATTTAGCATTGTTGTGGTGCCAAAATTGCCATCAACACATCCTAAACTTGCATTACAAACTGCTGAAGGCTTAGAAAAAGATAGGGCATTCAATCTTAGAGCTGATATTGTAGCTGCATTCTACAAAACACTATCTGTAGCATACAAATCCATTCCATATGGTCCCGATCGCATATGGAATTATGATGAAATTGGCATCCAAGTAGGAAAAAATGGGTCCATGAAGGTGCTCACAAGAAAAGGTAGCGGGAATGTCTCTTACATTATCCCAAAGAGATGTGAATGGATAACCATAGAACTATGTTGTGTCAATGCTGCCGAGTAGAGCATTCCGGGATTCTACTTGTTCAAGGGGAGTGCAAACATAGATAATTACATCATAGACTGTGAACCAGGTGCTTGCATGGAAACCCAACCCCATGCATGGATGACCAAAGAATTGTTCATAGATTGGTTGACCTACTTCAAAACCTCAGTTCCAGGCGGTGTCTCGCCCACCAACAGGGTCTTGCTAATCTTTGATAGCCATGGAAGCCATGTAGCACTTGAAACCATCCACAAAGCAAGACAAATTGGTTTAGATTTGTTAACATTGCCATCACACACATCACATAAGCTACAACCATTGGATGTGAGTGTGTTTGCACCTTTTAAAGCTTACTTCAAATCAGAACATTCAGATTTTTTGTCAAGGTTTCCAAACATTGAAGTGAGGAGGAGAGAACTTGCAATGTTAGGCAACAAAGCAATGAAAAGAGCTTTGATAGTTGACAACATCAAAGTTGGGTTTAAAAGGTTTGGTATATGTATGTTGAATCTTGGTGCATTTGTCAACGACATGCGTCCCAGTGAGACATTTGTGGTTAGCGAGGATGATGATGCAATTGAAAACATTCTTAGCCTTTTTGGACTTGGTCTATCAAGTGATGATGTCGCAGTATTGCAGTCCACTCTTCCAGATGGACACTTGCAGATTGCAATAGAAAAACAATGCTCACCTCATAGTTGTCATGTTGAATCAATTGCACAAGTGGTAGTTAATGAACACACCCCTCCCATGGTGGACAACCCCGTTGATCAATTCAATGAAAGTTTAGATCTTCCATCACAACGAAGCCAACCATCCTTGTTGGTTGAGGGAGCAATGAACTTGGGCATTCATTTGGAAGTCCAAGAACAATAGGATACCTATACTTTCCCATCTCCACCACCAGAAATTGACCCTTCTGAAGTTGTGCATTACTATGCTCCTTCTTGCAATTCAGATTTATGAGGCAATGAAGATGTACTAGAGGGATCACAGGTAGTGGAGGAGGTTATTTCCACATAGTCAGATGGGATAGAAGAAACACAAACAGTTTTGCACATCAACAATTTCCTCAAGCTGCCTGTGCACATTGTCCATCAAAACAAATCCAAAGTTGGTGCAATTCAGATCAACCAATAGTCTCAATTATTGACAACAGATGACTACATGAGGTTGTTAATGGAGCAAGAGCAAAGGAAGAAAGAGGTCGAGGAGATAAAAGAAAGAAAGAGACAACAAAATGAGGAGTAAAGGGCAGCAAAAATTGTGGTAGTGGAGTTGAAGGAGAATGCCAAAATTGAGAAGGAGATACTGCGAAAAGAAAAAGAGTAGCGAAAATTACAACAAAAAAAGGATAGAGATACAAAAAAGGAACAAGAGAGGCTTCGCAAGGAACAAGACCAAAAGGAAAAAGAGATTGAGGCACAGAGGGATTTACAAAGAGAGAGGTGGTTAAGGAACCTTTCTAATCTATTGTCTCAAAGTAATGGAGTCTTCTATGATATTCTCAACATTAATATCCCTCAGTTCTCCACAACAATGAATTATTCAAGCCTCTCCCAATCTGACTTTAGGGGAACTCAATATCTATATCAATTTGGTACTCAGGATGTATAGATGTGTTCACCACCGCCCCCAACACATGTCACTTGCACCCAATTTACCACTCCAAGTCACACTCATGTATGCAACACTCCTCGTCGAGTGAAAGGGGATGAGAACATGGAAATTGGCACACCAACCAACCAAGATCCATTTCACAACAGCAACAGCTAGATGCTGCCTTTTTTTGGTTTTCACATGCAATTCAAGTTTCATACACTTTAGAAGTTTTGATATTTACAAATGCACCGAAATTGTGGATAGTTGTAATTTTTTGATAAGTACAGATTGACCGTTATTATTTTGGTTTGTGAATTAATCTAATTAGATTCCAAAAAGTGTTGTATGTAATTTGCAATGTGTGTTATTGTTTTGATTTGCAATGTATGCTTCTTTGTTGATAGTTTTAAATATATGATAATTACAAATGCATCATTATTGTTTTTATTTTCAATGTATTATGATCATATTGCAATGTGTGTTCTATGTAATTTTCCATGTGTCACTATTTTGATATGCAATGTTTGCTTCTTCATTGACATTTTGTCATTTTCTATTCCTTTTTTAGTCTATTTTGCCACGTGGGAGGATGATATTTGTTCACGCGTTTTACAAATAAAAAAAATGACCCGTCGACCGATACGTAGGCACCTTGGGTACCACTTCCTGCATGGCATGGTGTCCGAAGTTGACAGCCTTTCCACATCAACTTCTCTCAGTCTGCCACCCTAAGAATCCACTACGTCGCATTTATCACTCGTTGCCACTTCCTATACTTCTTGACTGTCATGTTGAATGAAAGTATCCTCTCCTTAGCTCCATGCCACCTTACAATATTTTTCCAACCAACCTATACACACACATATACATATGTATATACATATCTATATACATATATGTATGCATATGTATACACATATACATACATATTTTCCAAGCCAGCCTACATTCAATGCTCCCATTGCATTGCTCTTCTCACCATCTTTACAACCTTTCATTCTAGCAAGTTCTCATTTTTTCTTCACTTGCACACAACTACGTGCTCGGTTCATCCTCTGAAATTTTCAAACCTTTACCACAACCTATGATGCTCAAACTCCAGTTAAGAGATGGATAAACACCATTGGTGAATGTTACAAGTAGCTTCTTTCTATTGTTACATATACATATATGTATATCTTTATTCATATGTTTATACATGTATATACATATGTATATGTATATGTATATGTATATACATATATACATATATACATATGTACATACATATATGTATATATATATATATCTATAGATACATATTCATGTACATAGACTTATACATATGCATATATATGTATATGTATATGTATATACGTATACATAGACATACACATATACATATACATGTACAATTCAGTCATGCAACTATTCTATCTTTTTTAGGTGTCATTGATGAATTTGGGGGTGTTTTCTTTTTCATAGGTGATGCTTCATCTTCAATTCAATGTAAATGAATGCATATATATTATTTTGTTGTGATTCAATTCATTCATGCAAATGAATGCATGTAAGCAATGTTGCAATTTTTCATTTCAATAACAAATAATATAGTTGGTTGTTTTGATGCCATTCATAAACCTAGGGTTGTTCTCTTTTTCATAGGTTCTACATGTAGGCAATTCTATATACATATGCACATATATATACATATATGTATATGTAAATATATATACATGTATACACAAATATACATAAATGTATACATATAAATATATATACACATACACATACACATACACATACACATAACATTGTATGTTGTTTCCGTGCCATAGATAAATTTGGGGGTGCTCTATTTTTCAAATGAATGCATATAAGCAATGTTGTAATTTGTCATTGTAGTAAGAAATAATATTGTTGGTTGTTTTGATGCCATAGATAAATTTGGGGTTCTCTTTTTCATAGGTTCTACATGTAAGCAATTCTATATATATACACATACACATACACATCCACATCCACATATACATATACATAAAACATACACATACAAATATACATATAGGTTCTGCTTCATCAATTTAGTCAACTAAGCAATAGAGACAAATATATTCTTGGTAAGAAAAATAATGCATGTAAGCAATTCTATATACATATATGTTTATGTATACATACATATATATATATATACACATATATATGTACACATACACATACACATATACATATACATATATGTATATGTATACATATACATATATGTATACATATACATATACATTTATATACACATATACATTGGTTGTCTTTTTCATTGGTTGTGCTTCATCAATTTAGTCATATAAATATGGTTGTTTTGTTAATGTAGACTGTAGAAAATTGGATGTGCACGTATCGACTCCTCTCCCCTATAGAGTCATGTGTATTCTTCCATTCAGTAATGAATTAGGGAGACTTGATTTTATGAACGCTCGTCTGATGGCAACCTATGTTGCACGGGTCCACAATTCCATTTGAATTGTGAAGTACTACATAGGTAACCATTGAAAGCCTTCACAAAACCAAGTCCCCTAAGTGATTCAAATACAAAGCTACAATAGTTGCATGATTCAATTAATGTACCCTAACCTATTAAAAAGATAACGCCCCCCAAATGAATCAAATCACCTATAAAATAGAACACACTTGCAATTAATCAAAGGCACCTAAAATTGATAGAATTTTTGCAGGGCTAATTTGATGAAGGATAACCTATGCAAAAGAGAACCCCCCCAAATTAATTGAATAGTAGACCTTCATGTTGTAACCATGAAAAGAATTGTAAATTCCAACCATACAAATATTAAACACAATTTGCAGTGTCAAAGTTTGTGCAATTGTTACAAGATGTAATGGTTTAGGGAGTCTTGATTTTCCCAAAGTCTTTGTAATGGTAATCTATGTTGCACTTTTTCCACAATTGGACCTTTCAACTGTGAAGTGCTACATAGGCAACCATGAAAGGCCTTAGGAAAACCAAGTCCGCTAAATACATGTTCTAACAAAGCTTTACTTCTCATTATTGTTCTATGGTAATACATGTGAATACTTGAAGGTTTTCATGGCTATTTGAATCTGATTGATGGTTGTTTGGTGAATCTAATTGATTTTGACCATTAATTATTTAGTTGATTAGTTTGGTGTATTGTTTGCAATTATTTCCATAATTTTGTATTTAATAATGGGTGCCTTACAACTTGTAAAAATGGAAGCAAATTGGATTTCGGAGTTTACCACGACTATGTTTGCACCCTACTTGGTGAGATGGGACAGACTCTTGCTGATATGTGTTGTAGGTTTCATGATTAATGAGACAGGCATATGCATTTGCTTGTTGGTTTGGTTATGCTATGATGGGAAACATGGTTGTAATGGGTTCACTAGTGGCTCAAAGATGGGTGAGATGGGTTTGAATTGTGTTGACTTGGCACTTTGTTTACATTGTGTAGTTGTGATTAATGTGAAAGTCATGCCTGCATTGGTGCAACAGTTGGGTTTACCGGTTTACGGGGAAGGGTGCATGTCTTAATGTTTGGGTTTTTTAAATTCCATGTCAGAATGCTACTTGTTATATGTCAGATACAAGTTGGATACACTTCATCATGTTTGGTTGTTTGTGTGTACTTGTTTTGTTTTGAAATGAATGTTATTAAGTGTGCATTTTAAATATGATTTATGTTTGATATCATCATGCCTATTTAAGGATGATTTTTTTTTTAAGTTGTGGAGGACCAACATATAGGTGCACATTATATAAAGTAGAGGACACCCCCAAATTAATCAATGACACCTAAAAAAGATACAATTGTTGCAGGTTTGAATTTATGAAGCATACACATATACATACACATATACATATACATAGACATAAGTGAATTAAACATGACTGTAAAGAAGTATAGCAAGGGGCAACGAGTGATAAATATGACGCAGTGGAGTGTTAGGGTGGCTGACTGAGAGAAGTAGACATGGCAAGGTTGTCCACTTAAAACCTCTTCACACATCTATACAAACACACATTTACATATACACATACACAATTACATATACATATACATACACGTAGACATATAAATACACATACACATACACATACACATAGATTTACATAGACATAGACATAGACATAGACATAGACACACACACATACACATACACATACACATACACATACAAATTTACATAGACATGGACACATAGACATACACACAAACATAGACATGGACACATCCAACACATGGAATAGATGTATTTGGAGTTGCAAAACAAATTCCACATCAATGTATATGTCTCGAAAGTTAGTTGCATCGACATATATGGACATTTAAAAATCAGCATTCTAAAGTCACCAAAGCAACTGAACAGTCTATGCCATTTACAAAAAGGCATTGTTGATTGTAGGTCTATAGCCCCAGATTATAACCAAAGTTAGAGGAGGATAGCCAACAACACCTTGCAGAGTACAATTAAGGCTAGTAGCCTCTCGGCTAGCCAACAACCCTTCCATATCACAACTTTTCTGGTGGTCGGGGGAAAGGTGGCGGAGGTGGCTGGCACATGTTGGGAAGCTATAGAACAATTGTCAACAATTCCTTGTAGAAAATAACATAAACTGTGTAGTGGTGCAACCATGAACACAAAGCCAAAGACTTCAATGACACATACACATACACATTTACATAGACATAGACATAGACACATAGACATAGACATACACACAAACATAGACATAGACATAGACATAGACATACACAAACACATACACATACACATACACATACATACACATACATTGCCATCATTGTGAATAAAAAATGAGAAGTTGCTAAAATGAAAGGCTATAAAGTTGACAAGTGTGCAAGGCACTAGGAGCATTGGATGCAGGTTGGCTCAAAAAATACACAAGATGTCATGAAAGTAGTATATGTACATGTATATGTATGTGTATATACACATATACATAGACATATACATATATATAGACATATTCATATACATATACATAAACATATGTATATGTATATGTATATGTCTATACATATGCATATATATATAAAGAAGATGCAAAGACCTTAAGCATATACAAGTTGGATACACTTCATCATGTTTGGCTGCCAAAGTGTAATTGTTTTGTTTCAAAATAAATACAATTACGTGTGCATTTAATATCTGATATACATATACATATGTCTATACATATGCATATACATATATATAAATGAGTAAACGTGCATTTAATATCTGATATGTGTTTGATATCATCGTGCTTTTTTATGCAAGAGTTTTTTCCTAACTTGTGGAGGACCGACATACCACTATGGGAAATTATTCATTGGTAGAATAGATGGCTGAATTGATGAAGTGAAACTTACAAACAAGAGAAGACCCCAAAAATTATCTATGCTACCTAAAAAAGGTACAATATATGCATGATTGATTTGATGAAGCAAAACCTAACAAAAATAGAACACCCCCATATATTTCCAAGGCACGAAAAGAAGGTACAATAATTGGATGACTGAATTGGTGGAAAATAACCTATGCAAAAGATAACAACCCCAAAATAATCAATGAAACCTAAAAAAGATACAAACATTTGCATTACAGATTTAATGAAGTAGCACATATGATAATCATAACACTCCTATATTTATCAATGACACCAAATTGGCGAATGAATTGATGAAACACAACCTATGAAAAACATAGCACCCAACAAATTCCAAATGGCACTCGAAATTGGTAGAATAGATGAAGACTAACCATGATGAAGTCGAAGTTACAAACAAGGTAACACCCCCAAAAATATCTAGGGTACCTAATCAAGTAGAACCTATGAAAAAAATAAGACCCTCAAATTTTTGTAATGCAAATAAAAAAACTCCAATAATTGCATGTCTAAATTGATGAATCCTAACCATTGGGAAACATAACACCCCCACTTTAATGAATGCCACCTAAAGAAAATAGCATTAATGAATGAATGAAGCAACACGTATGAAAAACCTAAACCCCCAATTTTATCAATGGCACATAGAAATGGTACTGAACAACATTAATCAAAATGTGAACATTAACCCATGACTGTAATGGTTGTAATGAAAAACAATATAAAGCTTACGAATGGAAAACAATAAGAGTATAACAATTATCACATATGTATATGACTGAATTGATGGAGCAGAACCCATAAAAAAATAACACCAACATATTTATCTATGGCACAAAAACAACATGCATTTTTAAAGTCACTGAATAGATGAAGCAAAACCTAAAAAAAGATTAACCCAAATTAATTGTTTTGGTTAATGAAACAAAGAACACAACCCAACTGAATGATAATGTAGAACCTATGAGAATAGGATAAGCATAGTCAATGATAATGCATAACCTATGAGAATACGATAAGCTGACTCAATGATAATGCATAACCTATGAGAAAACGATAAGCTTTGTCAATGATAATGTAGAACCTGTGAGAATACAATAAGCAAAGTCAATGATAATGCAGAACCTATGAGAATACGATAAGAAGAGTCAATGACAATGCAAAACCTATGAGAATATGATAAGAAGAGTCAATGATAATGCAAAACCTATGAGAATAGGATAGTCGAAGTCAATGATAATGCAAAACCTATGAGAATACGATAAGAAGTGTTAATGATAATGCAAAACCTATGAGAATAGGATAGTTGAAGTCAATGATAATGCAGAACCTATGAGAAAGAATACGATAACCACTGGAGGCATTTATTAACTACGCTTATGGTAATATATGGTAATATCAAAGGCACCTACAAATAGTAATAAATAACATTAATCAAACAAATATCGAGCACAATATATTTGGTGTAGGTGAATGGTAGAACACAGATTTTAGGAGATTGTTAAATGATCAAGACTGTCCACCTACGGACTGGGCCCTTGTTTGTGTGTCAAAGATACAAGAATTGAAAAACTTTAGATTAAAAAATTAGGATATTTTAAATTAAAACAATTTATATGAGACGTGAGACATTAATAGCGTAACCATTGTAGTCTAAAGGAAAAGTCCATAATTATTTGCTCATATATCAATGTCTGGTTCTAAAATTTAAAAATCTCACACTTAAGTAGTTATATTCTTTTTAATCTTTCTATAGGAGGTGGGAATACTAATACTGTTATTAGGTTTTATAATTTGATCAAATATAAATCCATGAAAGACCATAATGAGAATAACATGGAATTAGATGTTAATAATATATATATTTCTCAAAATTGTTTCAAAAGATCCAAATTACTTTATGAATTATTCTATTGGATAATAGTTGGCAATGGTTGTATTAGCATGATAGAAGCTATTGGATTCATAATTAATTGTGTAATTGATGGAATCCTTTTAAATCTATTTATTTTGACTATAAAAAAGTTAAAAATGTAGCCAACTATTTTTGGCTTAGGAGTGGAAAACAGTAAGAGTTTAACAATTATCACAAATGTATATGAATGATTTGATGGAGTAGAACCCATAAAAAAATAACACCAACATATTTATCTATGGCTCAGAAACAATATAAATGTTTTAAGTCGCTGAATAGATGAATGGCACATAAACAACAATTTTTTTTTAAGTGACTGAAAAGATGAAGCAAAACCTAAAAAAAGATTAACCCACATTATTATTTTTGGTTTATGAAACAGAGAACACAACCTAACTCAATAATAATGTAGAACCTATGATAATACGATAAGCAAAGTCAATGATAATGCAGAACCTATGATAATATGATAAGCAGAGTCAATGATAATGCATAACCTATGAGAATACGATAAGCAGAGTCAATAATAATGCATAACCTATGAGATAACGATTAGCAGAGTGAATGATAATGCAGAACCTGTGAGATTACGATAAGTAGAGTCAATGATAATGCAAAACCTATGAGAATACGATAAGCAGAGTCAATGATAATGTAGAACCTATAAGATAATGATTAGTAGAGTGAATGATAATGCAGAACCTGTGAGATTACGATAAGCAGAGTCAATGATAATGTAGAACCTATGAGAATACGATATGTAGAGTCAATGACAATGCAGAACCTATGAGAATAGGATAACTGGAGTCAATGATAATGGAGAACCTATGAGAAAGAATATGATAACATAAGTATATGATAATGCAGAACCTATGAAACAAAAATGGTAAAACTATGACTGTAATATTTGCAAAATAAACCCTAGGGAAACATAAATGTTAAACTATGAGTGTTATATTTGCAAAATAAACCCTAATGAAAGAAAAATGCCAAAATATGAGTGTAGTATTTTCAATATAAACCCTATGGAGTAGAACCCATATAAACAAAAAATACAGCTTCATCTATGGCAAGGAAACAACAAACAATATTATTAATGAAAGAAGAAAACAACCCTAGAAATTTCAATGGCAGGGAAACAACCAACAATATTATTATCTATTATGTAAAGAGAGCGATGCATGAACAAAAGATTAATTTCCAAAGATTCAGTGTGTTTATGAACACAAATAGGATAGTGTTCATAAACACTAAACTTCAACCAAAAAAATGATTTCTACAACACCAAAAGTCCAATAAAACAAACAAAAATTGCAAACAAAACTCAAAAAACTGAATAATGGCAAGCCTTAGTGAGCAAGCTCACCTAGGTCGAATGGCTCGATGCACGACCCAGACAACAGCTGAATCCTGAGCATGGCGGCAAGGAACCCGTTTATGGCGGCGAGGAACCTGTTCGTTGCTTGCATGGCCAAAGTGGAGCCGCTGGTAACGTTCACTAACTGAAGTGTACCCATCTCCTAATCGACTTCTACCTAAATACAGACCGGTCTCCGAGCATCGCAGGTTGTGGTAAATGTTTGAAGATTGAAGACGACGAACCAAGCAGGTAGTGGCGTGCAAGTGAAGAAAGAACAACAACTTGCTAGAATGAAAGGTTGAAAAGTTGGCAACAAGAGCAAGGCACTGGGAGCATTCAATGTAGGTTAGATCGAAAAAAACGCGGGGTGACGTGGAGGTTAAGAGAGGAGACTTGCATTCAACATGACAGTCAAGAAGTATAGGAAGTGGCGGCGAGTGATAAATGTGACGCAGTGGATTCTTAGGGTGGCGGACTGACAAAAGTTGATGTGGCAAGGCTGTCAACTTCGGACATCATGCCACGCAGGAAGTGGCACCCGAGGTGCCTATGTATTGGTTGACGGGTCATTTTTTTTTATTTGTAAAACGCGTGAACAAATATCGTCCTCCCACATGACAAAATAATTACAAATTTTTAAAAAATAATTTTATATTATTTATATAATTATTTTTAAAAATGAGTATAAGGCAAAAAAAAAATTATTGACCACATGGACCGTCCCATTTTGGGTGTGTACGTATCAGCTCCTCTCCCCTATTTCTCCGCAAGAAGCACATCAATCCGATGGGAAATCCATATTTTTGAAATATAACATTGGGAGCCAAAATACTGGAGCTGACATTACCAGTGCCATTCTGCAGAAACAAATAAATAGATGGCATGACACCAAATTAAAGATCATATGTAGATTGAATGAAAATGCACTCTTTTAATCAATTATAATCATACAATGCCAATGCAAAATAAGTCGGCTGCCAATCTCAAACTCACAGCACTATGCAGAGAGGGCCAGTTGAACAAGGCGCTACACATTCTGCTCACCACACACAACCCCACTTCACACTCCAATACATATCTTCAATTATTGCAGATCTGCATTGCCAAGAATGCGCTTTCACAAGGTATACAAATCCACTCTCTCGTCACTGACAGGGAATTCGCATTTGCTTCACGCATACCTTTTCAAAATAAGCTTATCAACATGTATTTCAAGTGCGGGAGTTTGATCTCTGCCCGTAAGGTATTTGACGACATGAAAGAACGAGACGGCTTCTCATGGAATGCCATCATTGCAGCTTACAGAAGACATGGGTTTCCTCGCGAGGCATTGACACTGTTTCACCAAATGCAACGAACAGGTGTTCAACCCGATCCGTTTACCTTTGCCACCATACTTCCAGCCTGTGCCAAACTAAGAGCTCTGGAACAGGGCATGGACATACATGGAAGCATAATTGAAAGGGATATTTTGTCAGATGTTGTAGTTGCAAATGCCTTAGTAGACATGTATGCAAAATGTGGAAGCATACACAAGGCCCGCGAACTATTTGACAAAATGCCTCAGAAAGACATGTTCTCATGGAATGCAATGATTGCAGGATATGCACAAATTGGTGCTCTTGGCAAGGCTTTAAGGCTTTTCAAAGAAATGCCCCGACCAGATGTCGTATCATGGAATGCCATGGTTGCAGGGTATACACAAAACGGGTTAGTTGAAAATGCCTTGGAAGTATTTAAACAAATGCAATTGGAAGGTGTAAAGCCAGACTCTGCAACCTTTGCCAGCATCCTCCCAGCCTGTGCCAAAATGGGGACATTAGAACAGGGGATGGGCATCCATCAAATCATAATAGAAAGTGGTTTTTTATCAAATGTTGTAGTTGCAAGTGCCCTGGTAGACATGTATGCAAAGTCTGGAAACATAACCAAAGCACGCGAACTGTTTGACAAAATCCCTAAAAGGAATGTGGTCTCATGGAATGCAATGATCACAGGATATGCTCAAAATGGGTTTGTTGAACAGGCCTTTGAAACTTTTAAGCAAATGCAACTGTCAGGTGTACAGCCAGTCTCCACAACCTTTGCCAGTATCCTCACGGCCTGTGCCAAAATGGGAGCTTTAAAAGAGGGTATGAACCTACATCAAAGTATAATCAAAAGCGGATTTTTGTCATATGTTGTAGTTGCAAGTGCCTTGGTTGACATGTATGCAAAATCTGGAAGCACTGACAAGGCATATGAGCTGTTTCACAAAATGCCTCAAAGAGATGTGGTCTCGTGGACTGCATTGATTGCAGGATATGCGCAAAATGGATTTGTTGAAATGGCATTGGAAACTTATAAGCAAATGCAATTGACAAGTATAAAGCCAGACTCCACAACCTTTGTCAGCATTCTCCCAGCCTGTGCTAAATTGGGAGCTTTAGAACAGGGTATGGGCATCCATCAAAGCATAATTGAGAGTGGATTTTTGTCAGATGCTGTTGCAAATGCACTGATAGACATGTATGCAAAATGTGGAAGGATACATATGGCACGTCAGCTGTTTAACAAAATGCCTCATAGAGATGTCATCTCGTGGAATGCCATGGTTGCAGGATATGCACAAAATGGTTTTTGCGTGGATGCCCTCAAAGTCTTTGAACTAATGAAGCACTCTGGAGTATATCCTAATCATGTAAGCTTCACTTGTGTTTTATTTGCATGCAGCCATGCAGGTTTAGTGGATGAGAGCTGTAAATACTTCAATGGCATGAGAGACTCTTATTGCATTATGCCTAATATTGAGCATTATGTGTGCATGGTTGACCTTCTTAGTCGTGCTGGCTATCTTGAGGGAACTCTAAACTTTATTATCAAAATGCCAATTAAACCTGTGGTGGTTGTGTGGACATCTTTGCTTGGTGTTTGTAGGTCACTTAAGAATATAGAGTTAGGAGAATTCACAGCAACACTCCTTTTCGAGCTGGATTCTAAAAATGTTGGGACTTATGTTCTTCTGTCAAACATCTATGCAGAAGTAGGCAGGTGGGATGAGGCTCAAATGGTAAGGAGATTGATGAAAGATAGAGGAATTAAGAAAAATCCTGGATGTAGTTGGATCGAAGGAAATAGGATTGTACATACTTTTTGTGTAGGAGACAGATCACATCCACAGACAAAGGAAATCTTGCAAAGTTGAACCATTTGTCTTGGGATGTGAATGCAGCAGGATATTTTCCAGATTCAAGACAGGTATTAAATGATGTGGAGGAGGAGGACAAATAATTATTTCTCTACCATCATAGCAAGAAGCTGGGAATTGCATTTGGATTGTTAAATATACCCCCCGGAGCAACTATTAGAGTCGTCAAGAACCTTCGAATATGTATGGACTGCCACTCTGCAACCGAGTTTATCTCCAAGATCGTTGCAAGACAATTTTTTATGAGAGATTTGAACCGGTTTCATCATTTCAAACAAGTACAATGTTCTTGCAGAGATTATTGGTGATGCTTAGTGAAGCAATTTGTAAAGATAAATTTGCACCATAACAAGGTGCACTGTGGAGATCTCGAACATGCTATCGACTTCATAAAATAATATGTATAGTACGCAACGTGCATCACTGCCCATATACAATGACTTATTGTTTAAAAGCCCTGTTTTATGATAGCCTGGAAGATGTCATGACGTTGAACTTCTTTTGGAAGCCTGTATTTCTCTGAATGAAAAGCTGGAAGAGGAGATGAAGAATGGGAAAAGGCAAAGGAGAGGAAAGATTGAAGGAAATGTGCTTGGCTAGATAGAAATGTGAGAAAAGTGTTTACAGTCAATCTGGTGATTAGAGATTGCAGGAGAGTATTTCTGGATTACATTCTTTGCGCATCATTTGTCCGGTGGAGATCTAGACCCTGCTATTGCCATCATAAAATCACATGTATAGTATCCATTGTGCATCATGTTGATTTTCTAGCTCGAAAGGTGGGATGTGGAGTTGCTTTAAAGCAACTCGAGTTGGATTTTCAGCAACAACTGATTTTTAATTCTTTAATAGAATGTTTTCGAGTTTGTGAGGTTGGGATAAAACAAAGAGTGATTTTATGTGTGATTTAAAGCTAAAGAATGCAAGAAAAGTTTTTTTTCTTGCACGCTAAGTAAAGCAACTGGGCTCTATATATGTAAGATTGTTGTAGCAAACTTGTATTGTATTTTCAAAAGAAAAGTTTGTTGTTAGGCTGAATAGAAGATCCAACATTTGCAGGTTTTTCCCCATATTGGGGTTTCCTGGATAATTTTGTATTATTGTCTATTTGTGATTGGCTTCTTGTTATTTTTGCTTCCATTGTTATTAGTTGTTAATCAACCTAGTTGTGTTAATTGTTATAAATCAGATTTCTTTGTGTGAATTTATTGTGCAATTAATCTATTGCTAGGTTATAGAAATTAACATGGTATTAGAGCACTAAACTCTAAATACGAAGCCAAGATTTGTGACGCAAATTTTAAAAAAATAAATTCAGATTTTCATCTCCAATTTTTTTTTTGTGGCTATGGCAACTAGTGTTCGATATGAGGATAGGCTTGAGGGTGCATCTAACTTCTTACAGTGGAAGGTTTGGATTACATCACGGAGAACAAGTTGTGGATCTATGCTAGTACAAAAGTGACACCACCAACAAATGATCTTGTTGCCTTAGATTTGCATTAAGAACCAAGGCTCAGAGGATTATCCTAGATGGAGTAAGAGATCATGTAATTCCTCATTTATCGAAGAAAGATACCGCCAAGGACGTGGGATACACTCATAAGACTTTATCAAAGCGACTATCAGAGTCATAAGATGATGTTCAAGGACAAATTACATAATACCAAGGTATCCAAAGGCGAGAGTGTGACCTCTTACTTGTCTAAGCTGACACAGGACAAGGATGAGCTGGCTACTATTGGAGAGATGATTGATGAAGATGAGTTGGTGCATATAGCCTTGAATAGTTTTTTGAAGCACTTAGAAGTGTTTGTCAAGTGTGTAGTCGACAGAGAGATCGGCTACCTAATTGGGTGAGGCTTTGGGATGATTTTGTTTAGGAGGAGATCCGTGAAGGTGCTCATCAAGGAGATCAAATGAAGAAGGGTCAAGACAAAGAAAATATTGCGCTTGCAAGCAAGAGTAAGCAGAAGTCTAATAAAGGGCAAACAAAAGGTTCTTCCAAGAGTGGGAAGAAGAAAGATCTAAGCAAGATATAATGTTTTTATTGCCATTAGATGGATCACTATGCCAGTCAATGTCTGAATAAGAAAAATAAGGACAAACAGAAGAAGCAAGTTGTTGCTACAACAAAGGTGGACGAGTTTGCATCACGATTTGAAAATGAGTTTTCACTCATTGTCTGTCTCTCAAGTTCAATTGCCAATAGGGCATGGTATATTGACAGTGTGGCTTCTTGCCACATGACAGGAGTCAAAGAATGTCTCACCAAGTTGGAGGAGAAGAAGTTGGATTTCTATATTGAGCTCGGAGACAATGCCAAGTACCATGCAATTGGTATTGGCACCATCAAGTTTCAGAGGGAGTCTGGCAAACCCTTGTTGGTGGAGGATGTGTTGTATGTCCCTGGCATGACAAAGAATTTAATCTCAGTTTCTGCTTTGGAAGACGAGGGTTACATTGTGACCTTTGAGAGGGGAAAAGTCTATATTTGTCCCAAGGATTTCAAGGTTGCAAAAGTGATTGGAGTCAGGCATGGCAGTTTGTTTCGGTTACAGTTTGAACCAACATATGCGTTGGTTAGTAGTTGTAAAGGGTGAGGAGAATTGTGGCACAGGAGGATGGCTCACCTTCACCATGGAGCACTTTATATTCTCAAGAAAATAGTGATGGGGCTACCTGAGATGAAGACAAAAAAGCATGAGGTGTGCAAAGGTTGTGCTCTTGGGAGATATGCCAAGACCAATTTTCTAAGTAGTGACACTAGATCTAAAGGGATTTTGGAGCTTGCACACTCAGATGTGTGTGGGCCCATGTCAACAACATCCTTGAATGAATATGAGTATTATGTTACCTTCATTGATGATTTCTCTAGGAAGACGTGGATATATTTCATGAAAATAAAGATGAGGTCTTTAGTAGGTTCAAAGAGTTTAAGGCTTTCGTGGAGAACCAAATAGGGAGGAAGATCAAGATACCGAGGTCTGATAATGGAGGCGAGTATACTTTGAATGCCTTCAAAGATTTATGTGCTCAGGAAGGTATCAAGAAAGAGTTGACAATTTCGTACAACCCTCAGCAAAATGGAGTTGTTGAACGGTAAAACAAGGCTATAGTTGGAGCAGCCAAGGCCATGCTTCATGATTAGGACCTGCCTTGGTTCTTATGGGCAGAAGCTTGCAATACAACTATGTATTTGCAGAATAGGAGCCCTCACAAAGTGTTGGGCAAGTTGACTCTAGAAGAGGCGTTCATTGGTAAGAAACCAGATTTGGGACACATTCACATCTTTGGATGCCTTGTGTATTGTCACATTCCTGTAGAGAAGAGAACCAAATTGGAACCAACTGCAGAGAAGGGTATCATTGTTGGGTGCAGTGAAACTTCTAAGGCTTATCGAGTTTACATTCCTACTCTTAGGAAAATAGTTGTTCATAGAGATGTGAAGTTCGAGGAAGAGAGGGCTCTTCAAAAGTCTAGCAATTTGATGAATGAGGAGGAGCAATCATCCACGGTTGAGGCAGCACAAATTCCTCAAAATTTAGTCACACAAGCTGGAGAGCAGAGCAAGTAGGCTGAGCAGGTTGATTAGAAGGAGGAACAAATAATTCCTCAGCCTCAAATTCCTATTACCGAGA
>VDFB02289735.1:0-21246 GCA_007258455.2 Sequoia sempervirens | reverse complement strand
TTTGTGTTTAGTAACACCTTCAAACTCTCCATCTTCAAGAGCCATATGGCCCTCTAGCTTTGCTTCCACATCACTGTCACTTTGATCAAACTTGAAGGCAGCCCCAAACTCAAGCATATTGTCACCATTGTTTGCTGATATAGAGTCCTCATCAAGTTCCATTTCATTATCCGGATCAAAGGGAAATCCATCCCATACTGGTTCCTTGTCATCGCTAGATGCTTTCACACCTAGATCCCAAATGGTAAGAGACTGATTGTTTTGATCACAGGAAAAGAGTTCTTCGTGCTTCTTTGGGAGTGTTGACTCTTTGAATAGGTCACCACCCAACTCACTTAAACTAATATCCTCCAAAATGTTTCTTGCTTTTAGTTTGGTTTGCTGATCAAACCAAATACCTCCCATGACACCATTGTGATGAAGTAAAGAATCTTCAAAGCTAATTGTTTTGAAAGCTTCATCATTTTTATCTTCTATGAAACCATCATGAGTAAATATGTCATTGACTCCTTCATGTGGAAATTCTTGGGAAGTTGGGACAGCAACATGAGGAAAATTATCCATCACCAAATCTTCAACATGAGGTGGTACAATAATGTAGGAATCATTACCAACATTATCACTTTGGCAATGGTCATAGGTTGATTCAAAGGCACCATCAATATTTCCTTCTACTTGCTCTTCTTCAGCAAACTCATCCCATACAACAATATTACTGAAATCTTCTGTGAAGCCCTTAGTCTCAAAACCTTCATGGTATGAATCCAAATTAGCATTCAAGTCTGTTGCTATATTCTTTTCACCAAACTGATCTTCATCACTTGCTATCACATGCAAGTCTAGGGGAGTATTATGGGGCTCTCCCACACACTCCTCAACTGTCAAGGTTTCTTCGTCCAACGCCCTATCATTTTTAGGCAAAATGTGCACCTTGCTTGTGCCATCTTCAACACTAGTTGACTGATTTTTCTCTTCATTTTGCTTACTTGTGGGCTGCAACCCACAAATAAACATTTCTTCTTCCTTCCTTGCACTTGCAACCGTGGCATGTTCTTCTTCCTTCTTAATCATTTTCTTGATGTAGTTGACCATAGCCAACTTTCCAGGTCTTCGTATTGCCACACAACCCAAATGAGAATCAAATGAAACATTGTTCCTATAATCATCTGGCATGTTCTGATATTCTTCACGGAGAATGGCAGCCTCATGTTCACATTGCCTCTTGAACTGGCATTCTTTAGAAACCTCAATCAAATCCGACTTCTCAGACTTAGCATAAATCTTTCTGATTCCCCACCTTATGTCAGGATCCTTCATTAGCGTAAACACTTCATGCATTAACTCAAGTAGAGACTTCTCTGTAGTCATCTCTCTCTGTACGTAGCATCTGGTATCTCTGTCACTCATCGGTCAATTAAATCATTGACTACTTTCACAGGATGGTAGGATCTTGGCTCTGATACCATTGTAATGAACCGGACCAAATTTTTTCCGATTTTTGAATGCAATTACAACAACATACAGAAGGCACCCATTAGGGTTAGATAAATCAAACCAGCAGTTACAATATAACTCATTGCCAAGAATGCGCACTCAATCTCAACAAGAGAGAGGCTGTCATATGGCAAGAGGATCGTCAGTACAATAAATCAGAACTGCAACTGAAAGTAACTCAACACCAAGTATGTGCTACCCAAACCAGAATGGAATGAGGCGACCATTTGGTGGAGATTTAAAGAAATACAAATGCAACTTCAAATAAACTCAACACCCAGAATGTGCTTTCAAACCGGGAGTGGGAATGGAGCTACCATAGGGCGGAGACGTACGATATTACAATGCAAATCAAAGTAAATAGGCGGCAAGCCAGCCTCTTCCACTTATTCAGTGGGCAATTACAAACATGATAAGCAAAACTGAGAGAAATGCTGACAATACTACTGTTCAGCTTACAATGAGAAGTAGAATGCCTGCAAGATCAAGGATTTAAGCTCTACAAGTTGCTGCAATAGTAAAGATGTCATCCACTAGGTCAATAATGAATTCCTAACACCCGTCCTTCGCTAATATGCAATTTTCTCAAGTCTGATCTGATAGACCAGCAACATGAATTACAGAACCAGCAATGCATAAACTCAATGAAAAGCTCACAACTCACTCATTTCTCACTCAAATTACATGAAAACTGATGCAAAATACTCTTAAAATGATGGCGCCTAGTTTAGTTATGAGAAAGGACAGCTAAAAGTGGCTATTAATTAATGGCACAAATCCCAAAGCACTCCAAAAAGGGCGCCCTACAAGGAATGACGAATTTGCTTTATAAAATCATAAACTTCGTATTAAAATCTGCAAATATTCATGAAGGGTCTCTTCCAACAAAGAAAACCAATGAGACAATACCCAGAACAACTCTTTTTGTATTTTTTTGATTTATGAGTGAAACTATAGATTCAGCCCTGTTATCAGCAACTCCAGAAAATGACATAAAATGCAATAAACTGAACTACATAAGCAAACCCAAACTACAAATGCAAACCTCACTACAAAATGTCACTCAAATAAGCAAACCTCTCCACTAGGTGCTATCTCTCAAGCACGAAGTCGAGCCAAGGCTAGGAGGCATTCATTCCTCGAAGCAATCCAACAACCATTTCGACAGCATAACAATACTCAAGATATCAGATGCCCAAATGAAGACCCAAGCTCTCCTTTTATAACTTTGTGAAAACTCTCCATAAGCTTCTAGAAACCCTAATTTTCAAATTTGAAGTAACTCCTTTTCCCTCCAAAGATGGCGTCCCTTTTCTCAATGCAATTTAACTTTTTAATTTATTTTAAAATCTTCACTTCATAAAAAGGCGTCCTCTTTTAAAGCATTGTTTTTGGCCTTAAGAAAAATATTAAATCATCAACATGAGGCGCCACCCTTCCAAGTCCCCTTTTTAAGAACAACTTAAAGTTGTTTCACTAGACCAAGGGGTCACAATAATAAAATATAACATTAAAGTATAATATTTTAAAATCAACCGGATATCTCACCAAAAATGCTTCCCAAGGTCAACATTGATCGAACCAAATGAACATACCGAAGATGAGAGCCAACCGAAATGGGGTTAACAGACATCGCAAGCGTAAATAGAATTTACTAAAAATAGTAAATTTCTCGAAAAGTGCTCGACGCCGAATCAAACCACTATCAGGAAGCTCTCGTAAAACCCGTAAGGAACTGCGAATCCAAGTTCAACATTTCAAGTGCAGTTCAAGTAAAGACTAAAACGTTTCCAAGAAGTTTGGAGCGACATTCGAAGCCGCTAGCTTCCACGAAGTTCCCAAATAGGCTAAAACCAAATGAAGAAAGCCGTAGCTAAATTGGGACATTACAACAAAGTTCTACAAATGAAGACATTCATGTTCTTGCCACTCAATCTTCGAAGAAGAACAGAAGAGAAGGGAAGAAAGGCAACTTCAAAAGGAATAGAGATAAAGGATCAAATGGTGCCCTTGCATCTAAGAAGAAGAAGGACCTCTCCCGCATACAATGCTTTAGATGTGACAAATTTGGTCACTATGCAAAATATTGTCCAACCAGACCTAAGCAACAGGCTTCAATTGCAGATGTGGGTGAGATCTCTCCTCAGAAGGATTCAAGTGGTTTTCTATTCTATTCTACCTTATCAAGCAATGTTCCTACGGATAACAACACTTGGTTAATTGATAGTGGTGCCTCACGCCACATCACGGGTTTTAGAGAACATCTATCTGATTTGGTGGAAAGAGATTCAAGTGTTCAAGTCATAATTGGAGATGATGCATGTTATTTTGTGAAAGGTGTTGGGACCTCCACTCTTCACTTAGATTCAGGCATCTCCTTGCAGTTGAGTGATGTACTATTTGTACCAGGGATCAAGCAGAACCTTGTCTCTATTTCAGCCTTGGAGGACAAGGGATATCAAGTTGCATTCTCCGAAGGTAAAGTCCTTGCATGGCCGAAGGATTCAAGCATCAAGACTGCCCGAGTGATTGGAGTTCGACATGAGAGTCTCTACAGACTTTCCACTCATCCATTACAAGCTTTGTTGCATGATTCATCAAGTTCGTGTGAGCTTTGGCATAGAAGACTTGCTCACCTTCACTTTAGAGCACTTCCAACCATGGAGAAGATGGTCACTGGCCTTTCTAAACTTAGCCAGGAGCATGAAGGCACTTGCAGAGGTTGCGCTTTGGGTAAGAATACTAAAGGTCCATTTCATAGTAGTGAGAGTAGATCTAAATATATTCTAGACCTTGTTCATTTTGATTTGTGTGGTCCAATGTTTGCTGCTTTGAGTGGTTTTGCATATGTAATTTTCTTATTTCTGACTATCTCCTAGAAAGACTTGGATTTATTTCTAAAGACCAAAGAATCTAAGGAAGTAATTGAAGAGATTCAAGGAATTTAAAGCCAGGGTAGAGAACTTGTTTGGGAAGAGGATCAAAGTTTTGGTGATCCTACAACCCGAGGGGGAATACATGGGAAGCTTTCAGAACTTTTCTCGCTGGAGGTAGGGAATTAAGAGGAGCGGTGTTCCTACAATCCACAACAAAACGTAGGTAGCATAAAGGAAGAACAAACGACAGAAGTAGCTAAAGCCATGATTCATGATCAAGATCTGCAAACCTTCATTTGGGACGAGGCATCTAGGACAGTTGTGTATGTTTAGAATCGGAGCCCTCATCGTATCTTGGAGAACATGACTCCTAAAGAAGCTTTCACAAGTGTGAAACCAGAAGTAAGTCATTTGAGAATCTTTGGTTGTCCTGTGTATGTTCATGTGCCTAAAGATAAAAGGACAAAATTGGAACCATCTGGCAAGAAGGGAATATTTGTGGGCTACAGTGAGTCTTCAAAAGCCTACAGAGTTTACATTCCAGGTCAGAAACTGATAGAGATCAGCAGGGATGTTACATTTGAACAGGATGTTGCATTTAAGAGATCTAAGGGCACTCACATGGAGATTGACAATGAAGACCAAGAGTCTCCTCAGGACATGGAAGTTGACCATACTCTTGAGATTCAGAGGGAGGCTACTGATCCTAAAGAAGATGATGATCCAGTTGAGCCTTTGGAACCTACTGCTGAGCCTATAGACATTGTTATTGGTTGAAAGAGACCTCTATGGGCTAGGCAAACAATGAAGGAGGAAAAAAAGTTTGCAGCCCCTAGAGGAACATTCAGAGAGAGCAAAAGACCTCACAAGTTTTCAAGCTATGTTGCATTGATGAGTCAAATGATTGAATCTGAGCCTTCCAGTGTTGAGGAAGCTTCAAGTCAGCAAGTATGGAGAGATGCTATGGCTGAAGAATATCAATCTATTCTCAAGAATGATGTTTGGGACATTGTACCTAGACCAAAAGGAAAATCTGTTGTATCTTCTAAGTGGCTCTTCAAGATCAAGCATGCGGCTGATGGGAGCATCAAGAAGTACAAGGCTAGGTTTGTGGCTAGAGGATTCTCTCAAAAAGAGGGAATAGACTATGAGGAAACATTTGCTCCAGTTGCCCGTTATACCTCCATCAGGACCATCATTGCTATTGCAGTAGCTAAAGGATGGAAATTACACCAGATGGACGTGAAGACAACATTTCTTAATGGTGTAATTGAAGAAGAGGTATACATTGAGCAACCTGATGGCTTTGAAGTTCATGGGAAGGAGTCTCATGTTTGCAGATTAAAGAAGGCTTTGTATGGCCTTAAGCAGGGTCCTCGCGCTTGGTATGAGAGAATTGATAAATACCTGAAGAGCTTGGGTTTCTCCAAGAATGATGCTGATTCAAACCTATACTTCAAGGTAATTAATGGTGAGGCCTTGATCTTGGTTCTCTATGTTGATGATCTATTTCTTACTGGAGAAGAACACCTCATTATCAAATGCAAGAAGGAGTTGGCTTTTGAATTTGAAATGAAGGATCTTAAGTACATGCATTACTTCCTTGGTCTAGAAGTATGGCAGAGGCATAATGAGATCATTCTGAGCCAAGGGAAGTATACAATAGACATCTTGAAGACGTTTGGTATGATGGATTGCAAATCCACGCCTACACCCAAGGGAAACCACCAGAAGCCAAAGAGGCCGGTGAGCTAGTTCAGATCTGGTGATCCTCTACTACTATGTACGTGCGCTGATTGGATCACGATGACCAGTCAATACAGACCAGACATTTGCTGGCGTAGTGAGTGCACTTATCGGGCCTGGCGTGAACCAAGGCAAAATACACTAGTTGCAGCGAGGCTATCCCCGAGTACACTTGCGGGCAATGGGTATGGCTTGAGATATTCTTCTAGTGTGGACTTGAAGCTACATGGATATTCTGATTCTGATTGGGAAGGGTGTGTTGCTGATCGGAAGAGCACCTCTGGATGTTGTTTCAGTTTGGGGTCTACGATGATGTCCTAGTGCAGCAGGAAGCAGTCTTCAGTGGCACTGAGCACTACAGAGGCTAAGTACATTGCAGCTTGTGTGGCAGCTCAAGAAGTAGTGTGGCTTCAGAAGCTCCTTGCAGGATTGTTTGGACAATCATTGGAGCCAACTGTCATTCATTGTGATAATCAAAGTTGTGTGAAGCTTTCTGTCAATCCAATGTTTCATGACAAAACTAAACATCTTGAGATCAAATACCACTATATCAGAGATATGGTATTGAGGAAAGCTATCCAGTTGAAATACATTAGCACTGATGAGCAGACGGCAGACATTCTCACCAAGCCCTCACCAAAGCAAAGCTTGTGCACTTTCGAGACAAGCTTGAATTGTGGAGAATGTGAAGCCCCACAGAGGGGAGATCGTACCAATGATCTTCTCCTTCAGATTTGCTTTTTAATGTATTTCTCTCTCGTAGAGGATTTGAGGTGCAAGCCCTGTTACCTACTCCTCGTGAGAGAAATTTGAGGTGCAAGCCCTTGTGCCACGCATCTCTTCTGCGAGAGAAATTTGAGGTGAAAGCCCTTGTTTCCACCGAGCAGCTTCACAGGATGTCATGTTGAGTGACTCCATGACAACATCACGGAGAGTGTCCGTGATGATTTCGTGAATTTGTGCTTTTCACTTCTCCCGAGTAGCCATGGTGAATGTCATGATGATGGGAAGACATCACGCTTGAGTGATTCCGTGATGGGCACTTGTGCACATATGCTTTACCATACATGGGAGTAGCCATGATGGTTGATATCACATTGAGTGACTCCGTGATGAGCTCCTTTCACATTTGGGTGTAGCCATTGTGGATGTCATTTCATGACATTGATTAGCTGGAAGTATTCCTCCCTAGCTAAGAGGGAGTGTTGATGTTAGCAGCTTCAGGCGTCACTTCCAACCACAACTTGAAGAAACAAAATTGAATAATAGCCTTCAGCTATTCAATTTATATGATGCCGATTTGCTAAGTGAAGAGGCGTTTCACTTCATTTAATTATTGTTCTTATCTTGGCCGACCTTCCTTGATATTCATTTTATTTTATTTGTAATATATTTTTCATTATTGGCCGACCTTGCTCTTGAAGAGGTGCGACCTCTCCCACACATTGTATATATACAAGTTCATTTCCATTCATTTATCATCAAGCAAGTTCGATTCTTTCATTCCTTCACAAGTGCGAATTTCATCAAGAGCAAATAGAAGTTTTTCTAAGAGCAAAATTCGATATCAAGGAAGAGCAGATTATAACCTGTTATTGCATCTAGAGTTGGTGTTGTTGATTGGCCTTGAATTCGGCCTCATTGTAAAAGACTTTGTTGATTCTCATATAATATATAAGCGATATATTGTTGCTGGGTTTTTCTCCCTCAAGTGGAGGGTTTTCCCAAGGTATATGCTATGTTTATGTGTTTGAATTCCAGATTAAAACCGAAGCTTTATATCTGATCATAAAACCAAAACTAACAAGACAGTTTAATAAAACTTCTTACAACCACAAATACATAAATTAAATAATATTGATAATAATTTTCGCTTACCAAAGTTTTGATGGACTCAAGATTAGAACAAGCATACTCTGCTGCTACAAGATGACAACCACTAGGGATTGCTGGATAAGTCCAACTATAAGAGACAAGAAGTGTTGTAAGAGACCGTGTCTCAACCCTAACCTCTCGACGGAAATGCAATTTTTTTTTTTTGTCTTTTGTTGTTTTGTAGTGTTTTTTGTATTTTTTGCAAATAAAAGAACTGGTGTGATTTTGATAATAAATACTTGAAAAATATAAATAAAATACCAGATGACTATATGATATGGAATATAGCTTATAATCAAATGGCAAATGATTTATTGATCTTTCAAAGTGCTTACAACTGCTAGATTCAAACATGCAAATCAAAAGGCAACACTATTTTATTCAAAAACCTGGTTTTTTATTGCAGCCGCCTGTAAGACAGAAGAATGGTACGGCCAGCTTGCCTGAGAGGCTTCTCCAACCTCGAAAATGTTGCAAAATGTTCTAGAGACCAAGGCGTCCCAATTGCATAAGCCAGGTGACAAAAAGGAAAGGCAATTTTCCTGTTGTGAAAAGTACGACCTTGCTGCTGCAAAAGTACGACCTGAACCAGCAATAAATGAAATCCGTACGGCCTTGGAATGTGTGCCAGATGCTAGATAAATAACGGCCAATGAAAAAGATTCTCTTCTGGAAGAAAATCGATCCAAACCCCAATCTAAATCTTCACCAATAAGCTCTGTAATGACTTCTGTGTGAAGCCACTCAATTGACAATCTTCAGCTGAATCTTTCACAGCCGCAGTATTCCTGATTCTGAAGAGTTGACGTTCTCCAAAACCTAATTGCAGAAACCCTTGTTTCTCCAACTCCAAATGTTTTCAAAGAGAAAAGACAAAATTTGAATAATCATATCATAATGAGTTCTATTCTGTCTTTGAGAAAATATATAATCTCTCTCAAAAGTTCGACCCTTTCAAAAAGCAGTTTAATTGGCATTTAATAATAATAATTTCGCCCTTTTCTGACTTAGGCAAATTAATCAAATAATGGCTTTCACTTTAATGAGTAATAAATACTCATTTAAATAAATAATTTGCCCCCTTCATTATAAAGTCATTAAATACTTTATAATAAGCCATTTAATTAATTAATAACTTTAATATTTCACTTAAAGTGACTTTATAATATAAAGTCATAATAATAAACATTTAATTATTATTAAATGCTCCCTTATTCTCCGTTTGCTCAACAAACTGTCAAACTGGGTCGAAACTGAGATAGCCAACTGAGCCAAGTGCCCTGCCAGAAATAGTAACCCCTGTCTGCCTGACTTACTATAAATAGTAAGTGTCTCAATATCGCGGTGGAGTCTCGCTAAGGCCTAAACTCGACCAATCATGGAGTAAAGTCCTTAAAACTCAAGATAATCATTAAAAGCAACCCTCTAATCACATTCGCCACCCTACTTAGGTCGTAACGATAGGCCCACCTCAACAAATAATGTCACTCTAAAACGGGGACATTAAAAGTGCCCACTAGTGCAACAATCACAAAAGTTTCACTATGAAAGAAAGAAAAATGAGAGGAATATTAACCATAAGATTCAATAAAAATCCAAACACTGTAAGACCCAAGAAATCTGCCAAGTTGGGAATATGAGGACTCTGCCATTTACTCTACAAAAGAAACATGCAGACCAGAGCAAGCAGTTATTAAGATCAGAATGAGTGAGGAGTTCTAAAAGGTAAAGTGGGTGGTTGGGTGATGAGGAAGTAGAGGGGAAGGGTTATAGAGATCAAAGATTCATTATTAATATATTATACTTGCTATAGGAGAGAGTTGTAATCTTATGGAACACTGTAATGTCCCCTTCTCAGTAGTGATCAGTGCAGTTGACCTTTAGCCTATCCCAGAGGCCCGTAGGCTACTCGGAAGCAAAAATTAGGGTTTCCTATTTTCTAGGGGGTTGTTGCTTGGAGTTTGGAGTTTGGTTTGCGGATTCTTTTTGGGTTTTCAGAGAGCTTTGCAGTGGTATGGCATGCATGGTGTTCTCAGCAACTTTCTGAATTTACTATTTTTGGCAGTGGTCCTATTGGCTTCAGCACAATTGGCTTTTTTCTTCAGTCAGTTCGGTTGGTATTGTTGTTTTTCACCTTTTGATGCATTTTTTGGAGGGATAAGTTAATTTTATGTTATAATGTTATATTTTAATATTATAACCCCTTGGCCTAGCTTCATGACTTAAAGATGTTTTAAAAAGGGGACTTCAAGGGTGGACGCCTCATCAGGAGGTGATTAAAGTTTTTCTAAAGGTCAAATATGCATTGAGGAGATCGGGACGCCATCTTGAGGAGAGATATATTTTATTTTAAAAAGTGCTTTGCCTTCTTGAAAATGGACGCCACTTTTGGAGGGAGTTGCAGTCAACTTCGAATTTGAAAATATTTTGACTTCCTGGTTTGGGCGCACTTTCTAGAGGCTTCTGTAGATGTTTTTCAAAGTTTATAAAAGGGGGCCACTTCTCTTTAGTTGATCATCTCTTGTCTACACTAATGTTATACTGCCGAAATGGTGAGTGAATAGCTTCGAGGAAAGCATACCTCCTAGCCTAGGCTTGACTTCTTGCTTGAAAGATAGCAACTAGTTGAGATTTTGGTTGTTCTTGGTCCTTGAGAGTAGTTGTGCACCTTGTAGTTGAGTTATTGCATTTTTCTGTCAGTTTTGGAGTTGTTGGTTTAGTGTAGTTGAATGTGTGTTTTTGCTCATAAGTCATAAAATAAAAATAGTCTCGTTCTAGGTATTTCATCCATGCATTTCTTTGCTAGGGGCGACCCTTCCTGTTAAATTGCAGATTTTATTATCAAGAAATAAATTTTATCGAGTGAAATCGCCCCTCCTTGAGGGTCGTACCATTTTGGAGAGCATTGGAATTCGTGCAAATAAAATATAAGTCTTTTGGGAGTGGTTTTAGTGTTGTTACTTGGGCGCCTTTATCTTTGGGAGTTTATGCATCTTATTTCATGTCATTTGAGTGAGTATGGAGTGAATTATAAGCATATTAGTGAGTTAGAGTGTTGCTGGTTATGCATTTTCAGTCAATGTTCAGTCATATCAGATTGTGGGATCTTGTCTTTGGAGTTGGGTTTGAGTCTAGGAAGCCTTATTGAGCATTGGAGAGTTATTATACATTATTGCAGCATTGATAGACTTCTAACATTGTGTTCTTGACAGGCATTCTACTTCATTGTAAGCTGAACAGTAGTACTGTCAGCATTCTTATTTTCTTGTTAAGCACTTTGTATTTTCCCACGATTGTGGAAGAGACTGGCCCTGCTTCAGTCTTTCATTTTTGCATTTACTTCTTGTACTACCCACTGAAAAGTGGAAGAGGTTGGCTTGCCGCCTAGTTACTTTCTGTAATGCATTATAACATCATGTTGTTGATCAGCTGAGCCGTCACCTTGTTCATGGATCCTCTAACCATATGCTCGCCCCTCCTCCCACATCGGGTCTTAGGGCGCATTCTTGGTTAGAGTTATTTTCAGTTCAGGTATCTCATAGGGATCCTTTGACCATATGCTCGCCCCTCCTCCCTCATTGGGTCTTAGGGCGCATTCTTGGTTAGAGTTACTTTCCGCATCATTTTGGTTTTGGAGCTAACCTTAACTGGTGCATGTTGCATTGTAACTGTTATCAAAAAACAAAAACAAAAAAATTGGTCCAGCTCATTATAGTGGTATCAGAGCCATGATTCTGCCATCCTGTGCCCAACAGTGTCAGTTGACAAATGAGTGACAAAGCCCACAGATACTACACCAGAAGTCAGGTAAGAAATCAGTCACAGTTTATGTCAGTTCCTGAGGCAGACACTCTTCCAGAGGCTTTGAGAGAGACTGGTAAAGCAGTTGAGAACATGCCAAATAATCTTAGGCAAACCATGGAAGAAAGAGAAAACAGAATGGAGAAGAAGTTTGATGGGATGATCGACATGATGTCACAGTTGCTTGCAAGAATGGATCAGCAGGCTACTCAGAATCCACCCCACCAAAACAATGCTATAGGAGAAAACAGTGGTGTCAATGGAAACAATGGCAATGGGTGAGACAGAACTATTGGCCAAATTTGAGGCCACCTCTAGAGGATCAGCCTCTAGGCCACTCTTTCCTACATTCACTCAGAAGGAAGAACCACAAGTTGAGGCTGCAATTCCTTTTGCAAATGATGCCAAACAAGCCTACATGGAATATGCCACCTTACCCCCTAATCTTAGAGACCAATGGTCCTTTGATCAATTTTTGAATCACAGGAACAAAAGAAATGGTGGAAGAACTAATAACCGAGCTCCTATGGCTCCTAGAACTAACTATCAGCAAGCCCTTGGGAAGGTGTCTTTGGCTCACTTCGATGGAAGTGAAACATGTTCAGCAAGGTCGTGGGTTAAGAAGCTGGACAACTACCTCTCACTAAGGCCCATGTCTGAAGAAGATGCCATAAAGTTTGCAACGCTGCATTTGGAGGGAGCTGCCCATGAGTGATGGTACCATGGTTTCGTCACACTTGGCCACAACCTCATTCGAACCTATGATGAGTTCACCAATAAGTTGATTGAGAGGTTCGACACTAAAGATCTGGAGGTGAAGTTTAGGGAGCTTGCACAGCTGAAACAACATGGTTCGTTGGAAGCATACATTGGAGATTTCCAAAGACTTTCCGTGATGGTGCCCAACATCACTGAAAGAAGGCTAGTTGTGCTATTCTCAGAAGGATTGATGGAACCATTGAAGGGATGGGTTAAGGCATTCGATCCACCAAGACTTGAAGAAGCCATCAAAAAGCTAAAAGCATGGAGTTGTCGGCTCCTAGGCCTAGATTTCCACCCAAACCTTTTGCTCACAACAGGGATAAGAGACATTCTTCAAATCAGCACAAGAAATTCCCTTCTAAGATGGATGATGAGCTTCGTGAAAAGCTTAGAAAAGAGGGAAAATGTTACACATGCAAGGAGCCTTGGTCTAAGGGTCATAGATGTTATGGACGTGGTCATTCTAACCACATGGAAGCCTATTCTGATTTTGGATCAAAATCTGGTCACACAGAGCAGCGGTCCGATTTTGCTGATAGTGAGGAAGAAAAGGATCTAGAAGAAGCTGAAGATGAGCAAGAAGGTGGAGGCACATTTTCCCAACTCTCTAGTTTCCAGAAGAATGAAGCTTTCAAAGTCCGTGGCATGATTGGGAAGCATCGTATCGTTGCCTTGATCGATACTGGAGCAACGCACAACTTCATTGACGAAGGAGTGGTTGCAAAGAGAGGACTCAAGACTGAAGAGTTTAAAGGATTCAAAGTCGTGATAGCTGATGGGTTTCACATTTCATGCACTCACAAGGTTTCCAACATGTCTCTGCAATTGGGTAACCATGAAGTCAAAGATGACTTCTATGTTGTGAGTATTGGAGATACGGATGTCGTTCTTGGCATTCAATGGCTGCGTTCTCTTGGAGAAATCTCTCTAAATCTACAAACAATGGAGCTCAAGTTTCAATCCGATGGGACGAAGGTGGTGTTAAGAGGAATGTCCAATGGTGGTCCTCGGATTATGTCATTCAAAAGAATGGAGAGGCTGATTCGGCATGATCAAGTTGAATGGGCTGTGGAATGTATGGTTCTCCCAACTAGTCCGGTTGAAACAAAGAGGGACTATCCTCCAGATATTCAATCCTTGCTCACCAAGAAGAGTAAGGTGTTTGTTTATCTACCTCCTGGGCCACCTCCTGAAAGGGGAGCTGAGCATATCATTGAACTCAAAGATGGGGCCAAGCCAGTTATTACAACACCCTATCGATATCCTAAGAAGCAGAAAGATGAGATTGAGAAGAACATAAGAGAACTCTTGGAGATGGGCTTCATTCGTCCAAGCAAAAGCCCCTTTGCTTCAGTCGTTGTTCTTGTGAAGAAGGATGGCACCATCCGCATGTGTGTGGATTATCATGCCTTGAATCAAAGCACAATCAAGAACCAGTACCCCATTCCCCAAATAGATGAGCCCATTGATGAGCTACATGATGCCAAGTTCTTTTCAAAAATTGATTTGAGATCGGGCTACTATCAAATTCGAATGAGGGGACCAAATGTTGAGAAGACGGCATTCAGATGCCACTATGGTCATTTCGAGTTTCTAGTCATACCATTTGGGTTGACTAATGCTCCTGCCACTTTCTAGTCTTGTATGAACAGTCTTTTAGAAGCAGTTGAGGAAGTTTGTGTTGATTTTTTTTTATGATATCCTCATCTTCAGCAAGACATGGGAAGAACATCTCAAGCACGTGGAGGAAGTGCTTAGCATCCTAGAATCAGAAATCTTGTTTGCCAAAGAATCCAAATGTGAATTTGGAATGAAGGAGTTGCTCTACCTCGGTCACATAATCAGTTCTGATGGGGTGAAGGTTGATCCAAAAAAGATCAAGGCGATAGTTGATTGGCCACCTCCAAAGAACTTGACTCATTTGAAGGGTTTCTTGGGTCTTTGTGATTTCTACAAAAGGTTTGTGAAGGGCTACTCTCAAAGTGCTGCTCCTCTTATTGACCTCACTAAAAAGTGAGGGGTCAACATGCCGAGCCAAATTTTTTCGTTTTTTCAATTTACAATTTTCAAAGCAGTGCACCCGTTAAGGTTAGATGAGAAAACCAAAACGTGCAAGAAAGCAACTCTAACCAGAATGGCACCGATGATGGTGAGCATTGGTCAGAGGATCCTCTACTCTAAATACAGAAAGGAACTCAACGTCAAGTATGTGCTACCCAATCCAATGCGGAGTGAGGGGCGACCATATGACGGAGTGATTACAGAACTTAGTGCTTGAAAGAAAATGCTGAAAGCTGGAAACTCTCGACACCCAGAATGTGCTTTCTAACCCAGAATGGGATAGTAGCGACCATAGGGCGGAGCTATCACTATTACAATGACTTTGAATGAAAATGAGAACACAACCAGATTTGAGCAATAATAAAAAGGACTGCCAGTACTACTGACAGATTACAAGAATATGAGGTCTACGCCTGCCAACATCATTGTGACATCAATGGATCAATATTACATCATAGAGAATTACTTTTATCTTAGAAATGAATACCACAATCGAGATGTTTCAAGGATCAAGAAGCTGTTTCTGTTTCCTGTTACAAATCTGCTTATTGAAAGAATTAACAGCAGTCCATGGTCCTAATCAAATGCTCATAACTTTCCATAAACTTGTTCAATTGACAAGATTACTGTTGCACAACAATCCTAACAAGATGGCGCTCAAACTAACCACTTAAAACAGACTCAAAATGTCTTTAATGAATAATGCACGATTTTCAATGCAAGTACATGGTACGGCCCAGCTGAGAAAATCGACCTCCCTTTAAAAATTGATGCATTCACTAAAAAATCCACAAGTTTGGACAATGAGGCGCCTAGGTCTAACAGAGAGATATGAATGATACCCAGAACTATATTTTTTGTCTTTTACAAGCTATGAATAAAACATGCAATCTGCTGTATGAAATGAAGCTAAAGCTGCAACACTAAAAAAACCCAAAACAGATTTTACAATGCAAAACTGAACACAAATGAATAAACTAAGATGCACTCACAAATAGACTGAAATTCACCACTAGATGTTGTCTTTCAAACACGAAGCGATGCCCAATGCTAGGAGGCCTTCATTCCTCGAAGCAGTCCCAGAGCCAATTCGGCAGCATAACAGTATAGTCGTCAAAAGATCCCAAATGATGCACAAGACTTCCTTTTTATAAGCTTCGTTTGACTTCACGAAACCCTAAAATCCAACTCAAAGTTCAAACCCTAACTCTTCCTTCAATATGGCGTCCTTTTCACCTTTAGCTCAATAATCATATTTAATTAAAAACATCACCTTGATAAATGCGCCCAATTTAATTTGCTTGACTTAGGAGAACTCAACAAATATTAAATATAATCTTTATGAAGGCGCCACCCTTTGAGTCCACCTTTTAAAATAACCTTAAGTCATTCGACTAGGCCAAGGTGATAAATAACATTTTAATTATAATGTTATTTTAAGTGAAATGAGCTCGTCTTCCCAGAACTGCATTCTGAAGTCCAAAACTGAATACACCACTTGAGTCAACTGAAGGGGAAAGTCAATTGCCTGATACCATCCTGAATACTGCCAAAAATAGAATTTACTAAAAATAGTAAATTCCACAAAGTGCTCTGAAAGCCGAGATGAACATACCATTGCGAAGCCCTCTGAAAACCCAGAAGGAATCCGCCACTGAATCCACCATCTCTGAGCAAAGACCTCCTCAAAAATAGGAAACCCTAATTTTACCTTCCGACTAGCCTTCTTAAGAAAAAAGGCCAACTGGCCACATGAACGATCGTTTGAGAAGGACATTACAGGCTTTAGTCGGGAAGGCACAAAGTGTTTTCGATAAGTTCAAGAAGATCATGTTCTTGCCGGTTTTGCATACCGGATTTTTCCAAGCCTTTCGAGTTGCAATGTGATGCGTTAGGAGAAGGTGTCGGTGCTGTTTTGATGCAAGATAAGCATCGCATTGTGTTTGAAAGTAGAAAATTAAGAGGTGTTGAAAGGACTTACTCCATCTATGACAAAGAAATTCTTGCAATCATGCATGCATTAGCTAAGTTGAGACAATATTTGGTGGGGAGCAAGTTCGTTGTCAAGATTGATCACAATAGCCTCAAGCACTTCATGCACCAAAAAGACTTGAACGAAAGACAACAAAAGTGGGTGAGTAAGCTTCAAGCTTACGATTTTGACATTGAGTATATCAAGGGAAAAAACAACATTGTGGCTGATGCTCTTTCTAGGAGGCCACATTTGAGCTCATTATGTGAGCTTACTACTGATTGGAAGGAGATGTTGCTTGCTGATTATGCCAAAAATCAGTTTGCAACCAGCATCATTGAAGGTGCTTTTCATGATGAAAGGTACAAAGTGGTTGATGGATTGATACACTACAAAGGAAGGATCTTTTTGGTGGCCGATTCTAAGCTCAAAAAGAAGATTTTGTTGGCATTCCATGACATCCCACTTGCTGGTCATCAAGGTTATTTCAAAACCTATAGGCAAATCCGAGAAAGGTTTTCTTGGAAAGGGCTGAAAGAGGAGGTCCAACGCTACATCAAGGAGTGTCACACTTGCCAAATGAACAAAAATGAGCATTCTCTTCCAGCTGGTTTGCTGCAACCTCTTCCCATTCCCAATCAAAAATGTGAAAGTATATCGATGGACTTCATCACGGGGTTGCCAAGGACTCAAGGCAAAGACTGTATCTATGTTGTGGTGGATAGATTAACAAAGTTTGCTCATTTCTTTGCCATTACCAGCTCATTTTCAACAGCTCAAACTATAGATTTTTTTTTTCATGAGGTGTTTAGATTGCATGGGTTGCCGAAAAACATTGTGAGTGATAGGGACAGCAAGTTCTTAAGCACCTTTTGGCAAGAAGTCTTCAGGTTGAGTGGTACAGTGCTCACTCCAAGCACTAGTTATCACCCTCAAACTGATGGACAAACAGAGATTGTTAACAAGTGGTTGGAGGGCTATCTCAGAAACTATGTTTCGGAGCAGCAGAGAGCTTGGGTAAGATGGCTCCTTCCACATGTCAATAAGGATGTCTCCATTCATGGCTCTCTATGGTTATGAGGCTCCTAGCTTTGTTGATTTGGTGTTTGGTGATAGCAAAGCCCCTCGGGCCAATGGGACTTCTTGCAGCAAAAGTCAAGATATAGAAGTCCTTGAAGAACAACCTTCGCATAGCATAGAACAAGATGCACGCTTGATCGCCAGAAATAAGGTTGAGCGTTCACTTGAGGTTGGAGATATGGTTTACCCTCGACTTCAACCCTACAGGCAGTCTACTCTCAAGAAGAGCGGAGCAGAGAAACTCAAACCACGTTTCTATGGGCCATTCAAAGTCATCAAAAAGGTTGGAGCAGTGGCTTATGAATTGGAGCTACCAACAAGTAGCAAAGTTCACAACGTCTTCCATGTGTCTCACCTCAAGAAGGCACTTCGACACAATGTTGTTGCGTCATCTGATTTGCTTCCTTTGCACGAGGAAGGACAGTTGGTTTTGGTTCTTGAGGAGATCATTAATTTCAGAGAGCATTCTTTGAGGAGAAGAACAATCAAAGAATACTTGGTGAAATGGAAAGAATTTTCCTTCGAGGTCGCAACTTGGGAGAATGAGGAGATTCTCAGAATATCCAGTCTCATGATTACTTGAGGTAAGCAAGCAATCTGGGGAGGGCAACCAGAATGTCCCCTTCTCTTAGCAAAGGATCGCAAATGACCGTTAGCCTATCCCGGAGGCCCGTAGGCTACTTGGAAGAAAAAATTAGGGGTTCCTATTTTCTAGGGGGTTGTTGCTTGGAGTTTGGAGTTTGGTTTGCGGATTCTTTCTGGGCTTTCAGAGAGCTTCGCAGTGGTATGGCATGCATGGTGTTCTCAGCAACTTTCTGAATTTACTATTTTTAGTAAATTCTATTTTTGGCAATGGTCCTGTTGGCTTCAACACAGTTAGCTTTTCTCTTCAGTCAGTTTGGTTGGTATTGTTGTTTTTGGCCTTTTGATGCATTTTCTAGAGGGATAAGTTAATTTTATGTTATAATGTTACATTTTAATATTATAACCCCTTGGCCTAGCTTCATGACTTAAAGATGTTTTAAAAAGGGGACTTCAAGGGTGGACGCCTCATCAGGAGGTGATTAAAGTTTTTCTAAAGGTCAAATATGCATTGAGGAGATCGGGACGCCAACTTGAGGAGAGATATATTTTATTTTAAAAAGTGCTTTGCCTTCTTGAAAATGGACGCCACTTTTGGAGGGAGTTGCAGTCAACTTCGAATTTGAAAATATTTTGACTTCTTGGATTGGGCGCACTTTCTAGAGGCTTTTGTAGATGCTTTTCAAAGTTTATAAAAGGAGGCCACTTCTCTTCAGTTGATCATCTCTTGTCTACACTAATGTCATGCTGTCGAAATGATGAGTGAATAGCTTTGAGGAAAGCATACCTCCTAGCCTAGGCTTGACTTCTTGCTTGAAAAATAGCAACTAGTTGAGATTTTGGTTGTTCTTGGTCCTTGAGAGTAGTTGTGCACCTTGTAGTTGAGTTATTGCATTTTTCTGTCAGTTTTGGAGTTGTTGGTTTAGTGTAGCTGAATGTGTGTTTAAATAGTCTCGTTTTGGGTATTTCATCCATGCATTTCTTTGCTAGGGGCGACCCTTCCTGTTAAATTGCAAATTTTATTATCAAGAAATAAATTTTATTGAGTGAAATCGCCCCTCCTTGAGGGCCGTACCATTTTGGAGAGCATTAGAATTCGTGCAAATAAAATATAAGTCTTTTGGGAGTGGTTTTAGTGTTGTTACTTAGGTGCCTTTATCTTTGGGAGTTTATGCATCTTATTTCATGTCATTTGAGTGAGTATGGAGTGAATTATAATCATATTAGTGAGTTACAGTGTTTCTGGTTATGCATTTTCAATCAATGTTCAGTCATATCAGATTGTGGGATCTTGTCTTTGGAGTTGGGTTTGAGTCTAGGAAGTCTTATTGAGCATTGGAGAGTTATTATACATTATTGCAGCATTGATAGACTTCTAACATTGTGTTCTTGGCAGGCATTCTACTTCATTGTAAGCTGAACAATAGTACTGTTAGCATTCTTATTTTCTTGTTGAGCACTTTGTATTTTCCCACGATTGTGAAAGAGACTGGCCTTGCTTCAGTCCTTCATTTCTGCATTTACTTCTTGTACTACCCACTGAAAAGTGGAAGAGGCTGGCTTGCCGCCTAGTTATTTTCTGTAATGCATTATAACATCATGTTGCCGATCGGCTGAGCCGTCACCTTGTTCATGGATCCTGTGACCATATGCTCGCCCCTCCACCCACATCAAGTCTTAGGGCGCATTCTTGGTTAGAGTTATTTTCAGTTGAACTATCTCATAGGGATCCTCTGACCATATGCTTGCCCCTCCTCCCTCATCGGGTCTTAGGGCGCATTCTTGGTTAGAGTTACTTTCAGCATCATTTTGGTTTTGGAGCTAACCTTAACGAGTGTGTGTTGCATTGTAACTGTTATCAAAAAACAAAAAAAAATTGGTCCCGCTCATTACAAACACAAAAGTAACTAAAGTTGGAAGGCAGAGAGGCTTACATTGGTTTATCATTGATATATAAGGTGACAAATTATCTTTACCTTGGTCAGCATGTAGAATCGTCATGCCTGGATGGCATTGTTGGCCAACGATATTCATGCTCATCAACTATAACAATGGTTTATTCTCATTATATATTCCTTTGCTATACTAGAACCATGAACAGGTATCTGAATCAATGTTTCCTAAACTTATCTATTCACATTTGGTGTCATATGTGATCTTATGTACCAATCTTAGATCAGTAGAAGGGTTTGAAACATCTTCTTAGAAACTTAGAAGGTTACAACTTCTTGTCTTTTTGGCATGAGGTTGATTGATGGGAGAGAGTTTTTGTTTAACTTTAGATACCATGCATCTCTTTTCAATCATTATATCTCTTCCAAACAAACAATGGGCGCATTGGGTCAAGGATATTATCAATGCTTGTTAACAATCATGAGAAACCGGATCGTTAAAAGCCTCTGAAACATGATTCGTGCCTATGCAGTGAACAAGTAGGTCAGAATATGACAATGTATATAAGATATAGTCTAAAGTGCATTGTGCTAGCATTGAATATATTTGCATTTAGTCTGACAGAATTTTGGAAAGATGGATAACCTACAGGTAAGTTTTCTAGAAAAAACAATATTCAGCAGGGAAAAAACAGAAGTATTGGTTTCTGATAATAGTTTTGATAAACTTTGACAAGTTCTACTCTTCACTTCAAATACTAAATAAAAGCAACAACCAGAATAATTGTTGACCTTTTCTTAGCTTCAATATACATGCATTACATTCTAGAGACACATCTTCATATCCTAAAACACAAATAAGATGTGCAAAAACCAGAATACAAAACAAAAAACGAAACTAATACAAAGCGAAACAACTCATGGGACCAAAGTCTCTTGAACACTATCAGTTATGTGACTAGAGACTGTATAGCACCACACATTATAATCTCTTAAAATTCTTGACACCAATTCTCCCTCCATGGCCCCTAAAATTCGATCTAAAATGCCGTTTCCAACAGGAAGAATAACAGACTCTGGCATCAATGAAAAGGGAAACGGAAGA
>VDFB02289734.1:0-10076 GCA_007258455.2 Sequoia sempervirens | reverse complement strand
TTTTCAAGATAAGCTTTGAAAGATTTTTACAAATTTCATTTTCAAGCTTTTAATTTTCTTTCCATCCAATTTCATTCGGCCATCCTTTTTATCTTGCTATGATTCTCAATCATCCAAAATTATTTGGCCATTACCTTCCTTCGTCCAAAATTATTTTTCCACTACCTTCCTTCGTTGGCCATATTTTCTTGCCGTCCGATTTTATTTGGCCATGAACTTCTCTTGATTTTCGACAATTTTCTTGCCATGTCCAATTTTATTCTAGACACGTCCAACATTTCTTGGCCACAAATTGCCTCTTGTCCAAAATTATTTTGCCATGTCCAATTTTCTTTAGCCATTTGCCTTTTCAAAATTTCATCTTCTTAGGCATTTTGGATTTTGACTAAGGCAAATTTTCTTTCTTTTCAAGCATGGTGAATTTTTTTTTATTTGTCCAAGGTTTAGACTTAGGCAAAATTTTTAATTTTTTCCTCACTTCTAAGCATGGCGGACTTCACTCTCTCCTCTAAACACTTCTTGTATCTCTCCCAAGACTTGACTTAGCCTTTGAGCCATCAATGACAAGGCTTAATCCTGGTCTTTCTTTGCCACTTCCTCCTCGGTTTCTTTGTCTAAGGCTCTTTAGACTTTTTCATCTTTTTTTTCCACATATGACTTTTGTTACTTGGTTTTAATTAATCCATGCTATGTCTTGGGGCGGACTTGCTAGTTTTCATTGCCACTTTCCTTTTTGACTTGGGCGGACTTCATCACATCTTTGGCCATTGTCTAAAGCTTAAGGCGGACTTCCTTTAATTTGTTGCCACTTGACTTCTTTTGGTCGGCGGACTTGATGAGATGTTTGGCCATTGGCATAGGGCGGACTTTGGCTTGTCACCAGCCATTGCATACTTTGGAGGGCGGACTTCCTTTAATTTGTTGCCATTGCCAACCTTTAGCTGGGCGGAGTTTAGCATATGGATGGCCATTCATAGGGCGGACTTGGGCTTGTGGTTGACCATTGCCTCTTTTCCTTAGGCAAATCCCTCTTCTCCATGGGCGGACTTGCTGCATTTGATTGCCATCAGACATTTATCTCAAGGCGGACTTGGCTGATGGTCTGGCCATTGCCTCATTTGACTTAGACATTTCCAAGGGCGGGCTTCAGCTTGTGTCTGTCCATTTGATGCTTTGACAGGGGCGGACTTCATTACTTTGTTGGCCATTGCTCAGATTTTTATGCCATTCATTGCTTGGCTGAAGCTTCACCATTGACTTTGAGCTGAAAGTGTATATCTCAGTTTTCTCCATGAATAAATGTTCAGTTTTGCCCAGATTTCTCATGAATTTCCAGATTTTTTCATGAATGTTCAGATTTCTTGACGAATTTCCTAAATTTTTACCAATTTGTTGATGAATTGATCATCCTATTCACCATTTTCAGTGCTCTTTACCAGATTTCTCTGTGATTTTCCACAATTTCTCACCATTTTTGAACAAATTCTCTAGATTTTTGAACTTTTTATGTGATTTTCCAGAGTTTTACCAAAATTTCAAAAAATTTTGAATCGATTTTCTGAGAGTTTCGATGATCTTTTCGAACTTCTGAGTGGATTTTGAAACTCGTGACCCTTCTAAAATAGAAAAACATCCTAAAATAGAAATTAAAATAGCAACTTTCCAAAAAATAGACCCTAAAAAATAGGATCCCGCACTGCCCAAAAGTGCTGCGTAGGTCCTAAAAATAGGGGCCCGGGGTGAGAAACCCCTAAAAAACTTGAGGTGTCAATTGGATCAAACGACAGTCATCTTCGCTTCACCAGGTGTCTCTACACGATGGTGATGTGGACAAAATTTCTCGCGTGCTCACCGCTGATTGGATTTCTCCTTGATTTATAGGTTTTGATTTTTTGGTTTTGTGATCCGGCTTCATGTTTTTGGAAGTTTTGGATAATAAAACTAGTGATATTTTGACAAGCTGTGAGGCATGTACAAAGAACTCATATATAAGAACTAAACATTTAATTATAAACTATGATACATAAATTGATAATCGTGAGGCTTTATTAATAATATGAAAGTGCATAAGTTATATAACTTTATACATTCCGAAAAAGATTTACAACCTCTAGGTTATCTCAGAAGCAAAATAATAATCAGAAATGCTGTTTGCTGCCAGCATCTGCGCCTAAATAAAAGCATAGACAAACTTACTAGCAACCTTTTTCCACTGAAAATTCGTTGAAATAACCTCTATTGAAGGAGGCGCCCACTTTGGAAGAAGAAGCAGCAACAAATAGGAGGCGTTTTCTTTGCTTGATGAAGATGAAACCCTCTCACAAAGGCGGCTGGCTGTAAGTGAATATTTCAGCTTCAAAATCTTCACAAATCTGCTAGAACACTTCCAAGATGGTTGAAGGAGCTTCAAACAACGATTACTTAACCAAAAGATGACTTCAAACCCTCTAGAACAGCAAAATAGAGCTCCCACGAATCGTACAAATTCTGACCTGCCTCTTTAAAGTGGTATTTCACACCATCAAGAGCACAAATATTTGAAGAAACGAAGTCCAACCAGACTTCCCCACTGCTGAAAGTAGAAACCCTAGATTTCTCCTTCCACACTCTCCACACTTCAAGCTTCAAACAAGTCAAATAATTCATAACATGAGAAGTTCGAACTTCTCAAGCTCATTTTATAATTTTAGCTTGAAAACACTATTCATTAAAAAGGTTACTATTCACTTAAGTTGTTGCTTTTTTCCACTTTAGTGATGAATAGTAACAGCAAAATAGAATTCAACCCCTTGAACTAATAGACACATGGCCCCCAAAGTCTGGAAAGGTGAAATGATGATGAAGATCAATATTTCAAGCTCCCGTAACACGCCAAACGCGCAATTCCACCATGTCGCCAAACCCCAGATACCAAATAAGCAAATTTCCGACCAGGTGCCCGGACAGGTGACCCTCTAACCAGAACCCTTAGCCTACGAGGGTCGATGTAATAGGCTAAACCACTGAGTCTCGAAAGGTTAAATAGAAGGGGACATTACAGTCCGCCCTCCCTGAAATTGCTTGTCCCCAAGCAATCTCAACTCTGGATGCTGAAGGATGTCCTCGCTCTCCCATGTTGCGTCCTCAACCGGCAAGTTCTTCCATTTAATCAAATACTCCCTGATGACCCGTCTCCGCAACTGTCTTTCACGGACCTCCAAGATAGCTTCGGGCACCAGAATCAATTTCCCCTCATCATCTAGGGGTGGTAGTGCTGTCGACGGAACCACACAATGTCCCAACGCCTTCTTGAGGCGCGATACATGAAATACATTGTGCACCTTGCTTTCCGCCGGAAGTTCCAACTCATAGGCTACTTTGCCAACCCGCCTGATGATCCTAAAGGGTCCATAGTACCGGGGCTTCAGTTTCTCTGCACCACTCTTCTTGAGAGTAGACTGGCGATAAGGCTGCAGCATCAAATACACCATGTCCCCAATTTCAAAAGTTCGCTCCACTCTCCTCTGGTCCGCGTATTGTTTTTGCTGATTTTTTGCCTTCTGAATGTTCTCACGAAGAGCTTTCATAATATCCTGGTTCTCTTGTAGAAGATTCCCAGCACTGGGCACCCTGCTGTCACTCAACAATAGGTCTAGGAAGTTCGGCGCCTCGTACTCGTACAATGCCATGAATGGGGACATTTGAATCGACATGTGGTGGGTGGTATTATAGCAATACTCACAAAGATGAATCCACTTCACCCACCCCTTTTGCTGTCCTGCTATATAGGTTCGAAGGTATCCTTCCACCCATTTATTCACAATTTCCGTCTAACCGTCGGTCTACGGATGGTAGCTAGTACTCGGAGTAAGCTCGGTCCCACTGAGTCTGAATAGTTCCTGCCAAAAATGACTCAAAAACCGACTGTCTCGGTCACTGACAATGCCCTTAGGTAGCCCATGCAATCTAAATACTTCACGGAAAAACAACTCAGCAACCTGTGTAGCTGAATAAGTAGCGGCTATTGGGAAAAAGTGAGCATACTTGATGAGACGATCAACAACTACATAGATGCAATCTCTTCCCTGGGCTTTCGGTAAGCCCGTAATGAAGTCCATTGATAAGCATTCCCACTTCTTGTTTGGAATAGGAAGTGGTTGAAGTAGCCCAGCTGGATAGTTGTGTTCCTGTTTGTTTTGTTGACAAACCGGACACTCTCTGACATATTTGAGGACATCTGACTTGAGTCCTTTCCAAGTGAAACGTTCTCGGACCTGCTTATAAGTTTTGAAGTATCCAGGATGTCCAGCCATAGGCACATCATGAAAGGCCCTTAATATAGTGTTCTTCATTTCTGATCCTGGGGTCAAGAAGATCCTACCTTTGTAAATGATGAGGTCATTTACAACTGAATATCTGTTGTCCTGTATTGAACCCTCAACGATGCCGGAAGCCCATGAGTCTTTGGCATATTCTACAAAAATTAGGTGCTTCCAATTCTCTGCAATCTCGACCATAGAGTTTATGTGCGGACGACGTGACAAGGCATCAGCCACAATGTTCTGAGTCCCTTTGACATAAACGATGTCAAAGTCATATGATTGCAACTTACTGACCCACTTCTGCTGACGATCATTAAGATCTCGTTGTCCGAGGAAATGCTTCAAGCTATTATGATCGGTCTTAACGCAAAATTTGCTGCCTACGAGGTACTGCCTGAATTTGGCCAAAGCATGCATGATGGCCAACATTTCCTTGTCATAAATACTGTAGCCCCTCTCTGGCCCTCTTAATTTCCGGCTCTCAAAAGCTATCGGATGCTTGTCCTGCATGAGAACTACGCCAATCCCTTCACCCGAGGCATCACACTGTAGCTCGAAGGGTTTAGTGAAGTCTGGTAAAGCCAAGACAGGACAAGAGGTCATCAACTGCTTAAACCTTTCAAAACACTCCTGCGCCTCAGGAGTCCAAATGAATGCCCCTTTCTTTGTCAGGTCCGTAAGTGGTGCTGCATGACGTGAATAGCCACTGACAAATCGGCGGTAGAAGCCACATAAACCCAAAAATCCTCGGAGATGGGTCAGATTCTCGGGCGTCGGCCATTCTACAATAGCCCTGACCTTGTCTGGATCCATGCGCACACCCTCTGCGCTGATAATGTGGCCCAAGTACAACAGTTCAGTCATTCCCAAGTCACATTTAGATTCCTTTGCATACAAAGACTCGTTGGCCAAAATGCCCAGTACTGTGTCTAGATGCGCGATATGCTCGGCCCAAGTCTTGCTGTATACTAAGATGTCATCAAAGAATACAAGTACGAACTTCCTCAGTTGCGACTGGAAGATCCTATTCATAGTGGACTGAAACGTAGCAGGTGCATTGGTTAGCCCAAACGGCATAACCATAAACTCAAAGTGCCCACAATGGCAACGGAAAGCTGTCTTTTCAATGTCCTGTTCCCGCACACGAATTTGATGATACCCCAACCTCAAGTCTATTTTTGTGAAATAACGTGCACCATGCAACTCGTCTATCAGCTCATCAATTCGGGGAATGGGATACCTATTTTTGATGGTTCTTTTATTCAGCAACCTGTAATCAATGCACATGCGCAAGGTACCATCCTTTTTCTTTACTAGGACCACGGATGAGGCAAATGGTGATTTGCTGGGCCTGATCTGTCCCATAGCGAGCAGCTCCTTAATAGTCTTCTCTATTTCATCCTTAAGCCGCTTAGGATGCCTGTAAGGAGTGACAATCACTGGCTTAGCGCCCTCCTCCAACTCGATGATGTGCTCAATGCCACGATCTGGCGGTCTACCAGGTGGAATCTCGCTGAACACCTTAGCGTGTTTGATCCTTCACTCCTGTATGTCTGGGTGATAAACTGGGGTTTGCTGCTCCTCTTGAGATGGCATTGACATACACTTAGCTGCCCACTCGATCATGTCATGTCGCATGAGTCTCTCCGAACATTCTAACGATAGATATCATTCTCAAATTGATATCTCTATTTTCAAAGACATGATTCCTTCCGGCCCACCCTAAATCTTCATTCCATATCCCGTTCCGACTTTCATCCAACCTTTTCAATCTTTGTTTAAGCTTCACTATGTTCCTGTCCCACTGCTTCTGGGAAGTGGCCATGTTCACTGAAACCTCCGAACTGCAGTTGAAACCTACCCAACAGGATGGCAGGAAACCGCTCTGATACCACTGTGATGAGCCAAACTGGACTTGACTCAAAACCCCCAAATTTAATTCTGAAATTCTCTTTGAAACCTACACAAGGTGGCTGGAAAGGTTTGCTCTGATACCACTGTGATGTACCGGTGCTCACTGCTGATTGGATTTCTCTTGATTTATAGGTCTGATTTTTTTTGTTTTGTGATCTGCTTTCTTGTTTTGTGTTTTTGGAAGTTTGATGTTAATGAAACTAGTGATATTTTGACAAGCGTAGGCATACAAAGAACTCATATAAAAACTAAACTTTAATTATAAACTAAGGAGATACATAAATTGATAATCAAGAGGCTTTCTTTACACAATAGAAAGTGCATAAGTCATATAACTTTTATACATTCCGGAAAAGACTTCATTTACAACCCTAGGTTAACTTGCAGCCAAAACAACACTGTGAACAGTGTTTGCTACAGTACCCGCGCCCAAATAAAAGCATAGACAAACTTACTAGCAACCTTTTTCCACTGAAAATTCGTTGAAATAACCTCTATTGAAGGAGGCGCCCACTTTGGAAGAAGAAGCAGCAACAAATAGGAGGCATTTTCTTTGCTTGATGAAGATGAAACCCTCTCACAAAGGCGGCTGGCTGTAAGTGAATATTTCAGCTTCAAAATCTTCACAAATTTGCTAGAACACTTCCAAGATGGTTGAAGGAGCTTCAAACCACGATTACTTAACCAAAAGATGACTTCAAACCCTCTAGAACAGCAAAATAGAGCTCCCACGAATCATACAAATTCTGACCTGCCTCTTTAAAGTGGTATTTCACACCATCAAGAGCACAAATATTTGAAGAAATGAAGTCCAACCAGACTTCCCCACTGCTGAAAGTAGAAACCCTAGATTTCTCCTTCCACACTCTCCACACTTCAAGCTTCAAACAAGTCAAATAATTCATAACATGAGAAGTTCGAACTTCTCAAGCTCATTTTATAATTTTAGCTTGAAAACACTATTCATTAAAAAGGTTACTATTCACTTAAGTTGTTGCTTTTTTCCACTTTAGTGATGAATAGTAACAGCAAAATAGAATTCAACCCCTTGAACTAATAGACACATGGCCCCCAAAGTCTGGAAAGGTGAAATGATGATGAAGATCAATATTTCAAGCTCCCGTAACACGCCAAACGCGCAATTCCACCATGTCGCCAAACTCCAGATACCAAATAAGCAAATTTCCGACCAGGTGCCCGGACAGGTGACCCTCTAACCAGAACCCTTAGCCTACGAGGGTCGATGTAATAGGCTAAACCACTGAGTCTCGAAAGGTTAAATAGAAGGACACATGTGACGCGGTTTATGATCCGGAAGTTAAATTCATTGACTCCTCGACTGGTGACCACCAAAATTCAGACTTCATTGCAAAAGATCGTGATAGCAGTTACACGCCAAGGCAAAACCAAAAAAGCAAAATCGAAGGGTCCCCATTTGCAATAGCTTATGTGTGAAAAGGTCGGGCTAATGCTACCATCAACACAATGCTGACAAACCTTTTTGTTTCAACAGAAGAAATTTAGGATAGATAATTTTTATTGATACTGAAACTTGAAGTTGATATGTATTGAGAAGTCGAACTTGTTTTTTGGTCTATGATACATTGATGATTGATACGTATTAAGGTTTTAAACTCTAATTTTGATTTATAGATGATGAAATCAGTAAATACATTGATGATTGATATGTATTAAACTCTAATTTTGATTTATATATGATGAAATCAGTAATATGTTCTAAAAATTCAGTTTATATGTGTGGTTTTTAAGAATATTTTAAAAAATTGTGTATTTTCAAATGTTCGATAAATTTGCCGAGTTATTGCCGAAGCTCCTTTTAGTTTTGCCGAACCCGAAGCTAAAATTTTGTCCGGTTTGTGTTATTGGTCGAACCGGAAGCTTTTCTCTAACTATGGATTATATTATTTCTCCAAAGTCCACTTTACAATATTTACTATAAGTAAAAGATTTAAATCTTTTAATTTTTACACTTTAGAGTTTTAAAATATTTAAACTAAATACATTTATATATATTTCAAAAGTTAGGAAATAACTATATATTTTATTATATAAATATTATTATAGTTCTTTCAAATATTTTAATCATATAAATATTTAAATACCCAAGTATTTAATATACATATATATTTTAATATAACTATAACAATAGTATATATAATATTTAATATATAATTACATATATATAAATATATTTATATTTAACAAATATAAATATATATTCATATACATATTTATTCGTCGAATACATATACTATGAGCCAGTCAGCATACTTTCAATATATATATCTATGTATATGTGTATATATAAATTCCAAGGAAAATATTATAGTAATATTATTTATCCACAGATAATAGGTAGCATGTGTATATATATACACATATATACTCGTATATACCTTAGTGTACATACTATATACATGTATAGACACACCCACTTAACCTATTCACTTATGTCCAATCATGTTATCCTCACAATGATCATAATACTGTAAGTCTGATAAACAAACAATCATCACTCACAAAGCTCAAAGAAGTAAACCAGACTCCTTAAGCCTATGGATGACTTATCAAGACCAACTTATTGAACTTAGCTTACTCAGTCTAAGGAACGTGTGTGTATATGCTCAAATGGTTCTCGTTACTGTTTACCCGACCAAGCTCCTCTCCAGAGTGATATTTCTCCTCTGCTTGGAGGAATGGTCCTCATACTTGCATCCACCGTCATAAACTCACGACAATCAAATGCTCACAACAATAGCAGTATATATGATAAATCAACATGATTCATTAACCTCCTTATGCAGTATTTCACCATGAATAACATCAACTAAGATAACATCAAATGAAACAACATCAAGTGAGATAACATCATATTGAAAACAAGGTACAAGTATCAATAATTCATCTCCAGATTCCACACTATATTCAAATTTACCCTATCTATTAACGGTAAATAGTAACTTCACAATTTGGGATGTAACACACCCAACTTTCCCAATGTTAAGCCATTTTTGGCATTCTTCATTCTCTTCATGTTTTTTGATCTTCTAAAGAATTCGTGATTCCAGGAGCTAGATTGATCTGATCGGCTGACTATCAAATTCAAAAGCTTGGGCGCCTATCTCCTTTTAGGGCGCCCACCATTACCAGACTTAACCATTTTTGTTTGATTTTCAACCTTCAAATTTGAACCTTCATGTTACAACTTTAGTTTGATTTGGATTTGCCAGTGATTAACAAGTTTGATGATGATCTAACAAAGACATCCACTGTGAAGCTGATAGAATCCTGAAGAGATTGAGCACATTTGGAAACCCTAATTGTTGGATTAAGTCTTTCAAAAGGCTGGGTGCCCCTGGCTACCTAGGGCGCCTAGAGTTCCCAGACTTAGATTATTTTTTGATATTTTCATGGTTTGCATTTTGTCTCTTGGTTGAGACCTCTCTATTTAACCTTGAATTCTAGATGATTGGTTGATCTGATGATTGTGCTACCAGACACATTACAGAGTTGAGAAGAATCTGAGCAACATTGTTTGGGAGTACAAACCCTAATTGCATCATTTGATGCCTTGAAAATCTGGGCGCCTATCTCCTTCTGTGGCACCCATGGCTAGCAGAGTTAGTTTTTATTTTGCAAATTTCAGCTTCCTCCATTTGATGTGCTTGCCTTTGCCTTGCTTGCTAGAGATGCAAAAAATTTCTAAGCCATGAGTGTTTGGGCGCCTAGACCGAGCTGGGGCGCCTAGAGTCTCCGGTGTTAGCCAAAATTTTGCATTTTTCAACTTTGACAGCTTCCTTTCGCCATTCTTCAATCTCAGGTGCACTTCCATCATTTTTC